>JAOSBM010000007.1:11900322-11915593 GCA_027568955.1 Erythroxylum tenue
GATTATTTTGATCGTTTTATTTCGAACCTATTGCTAAAATATTAACTGTAATCCGTAATTGTTACTTTTAATATTTGAGAGTAGCATCTAACGATTGTTAATTGTTATGAACAATATAACTTAGGTCAGATAATCCGAGCGTGTGAGGTTACTGCTTATATTGATCGTTTTCCAATTCATAATGCGACTGCCAAATTGAATCTAGAGATCACATTCTAGGTTATTCGGTAGTTAGATTTAATCAATGATCGTATCTTGGTTAAATTCAACCTAAGAGAAAATCGAGATTTTTAGAGCATTCTATCAATCTCAGATCAATAGTCCGAAAAGAATCGTAAAGACTTTAGAATGAAGAAATATGCTTAATTGTGCTTAGGCCGAGATTGACCCTAGAACTGGACCTCATTCATACTCGACACTTTTCTCATTTTCGATTATTTGTTTTAATTTTTTTTTGATAGTTTAATTTTACTTTAATTTTTCTGAATTGTTCTAAAACCAAAAACCTTCCCTTATTTTACGTGCATCAATTAATTTCGTTACGAAAATTAATCGAACATTCCCTGTGGATTCGATCCCGACTTACCACAACTACAAATTTTAGTGTGCAGAGTCAGGTAAATTTTGCAGTGCATTCGACACACGCTGTCAGTTGAGAAAGACCGAGAGGATACTGGATCGGATAGACTGCAAGGATGAGGAGAAGGTAGTCTATGCTGCTAGTTTGCTTCAGGGAAATGCTCTGCATTGGTGGGAGAGTGTGCCGAAAAGTTAGATGAGACCATCAGTGCTCGCATGGAAGGATTTCCTAGCAGTGTTTAAGAAGAAGTACCTGTCTGAGGTGTATATTTAGCTGAAGCAGAGAGAATTTCTGAGTCTCACCCAGAGGGAAATGACGGTAAGAAAATTTGAGCGCCGATTTACACAATTGGCCCGATACACAACTGAGCTAATGATGAGTGAGGCAGTTAAGTGTCGTAGGTTCGAATCAGGGTTACACCTAGCTATCAGAAAGAAAGTGGTGGTGCAAAACTTTTGTGATTTTCAACAGCTAGATGAAGTGGCACTGAGGGTAGAGAACATTAAGAACATAAAGAGCGCAGTGAACAAAAAGAGAAAGGGGAGAGAATAGTTCAAGAGGGGAGGTGGTAATCCTATGCCTAAGAGGAGTGCTAGGACTTTCCCTATGTAGTCTGAGGAGAGAAGCAGTGGTGCAAGCAGGTCTAAACCGATGAGGACTTCTACTGTTTCTCATCAAGCCTCAACGGTGGGAGGCAATAGAAGGGCTGAAGGGGACAAGTCATCCGTCCTTAAGTGCGACCATTGTGGTAAGTTCCATGGAGGAGAATGCTACAGCCTGACTGGAGCTTGTTTCAAGTGTAGAGAGAAATGGCACATGGCAAGGGAGTGTCCGAAGTATGCAAGAAGAGAAGGAACACAGGTGCAAGCTTCGAAGAGAACTGAGACTATAGGGCATAAGACTGCAATCGAAAGGGGTAGCTCTGATGCAGCTAGGAGGGTGAATCTTCCAGGAAGACCAAGGGGGCGAGCACCAGCTAGAGTGTTTGCAATGACCCGAGAGGATGCAAAAACCGCTCCAGAAGTTGTGACAGGTATGATTAAATTATTTGATGATGATGTAATTTTTTTGATTGATCCGGGCTCTACCTACTCTTTTGTTTCATCGGGTAGAGTTTTGTACGATAGGGATTTGAGCCTGTTGGATACTCCTTTGATGGTGAGTACTCCAATCAGCCGTTATATCATGATTAGTCAAGTTTATAGAGACTGTGAGACACATATTAGAGGAGAACAATTAGTGGTGAATCTAATGCCATTAAAGATGGGAGGATTAGATGTGATTTTGAGTATGGACACCTTGGAGAAGTAAAATGCCAACTTAGATTGCAAACGAAAGACTGTGGAGTTTGAGTTGGATAATGGAAGAAAGGTGGTGTTTTTGAGAGACAGAAAAGTCAGTCCACCTTGGGTTGTTTCGGCTCTGATAGCACAGAAAATGATGAGAAAAGGATGTGAAGCATTTTTGGCCTATGTGGTAGACATGAAGGCAGATAGAGGGAAGATAAGAGATATACCAGTGGTTATGGAATTCTCGGATGTCTTTCCCGAGGAGTTACCAGGACTACTGCCACCTAGGGAAATTGAATTTCCCATTGAGCTTCTTCCAAGCACAATGCCAATTTCGGTTCTACCTTATAGAATGGCTATGATGGAATTGAAGGACCTTAAGGAGCAATTGGAAGATTTATTGGAGAAAGGCTATATTAGGCCGAGCTCTTCACCTTAGGGAGCTCCAGTCCTTTTTGTGAATAAGAAAGATGGATCATTGCGAATGTGTGTAGATTATAGGAAGCTTAACCATGTCACCATTAAGAACAGGTATCTGCTTCCACGCATAGATGACTTGTTTGATCAGTTACAAGGGGCAAGGGTTTTTTGAAGATAGATTTGAGATCAGGTTACCATCAGTTGAGGATAAGGGAGCCAGATGTATTAAAGACTGCTTTTAAAACACGGTATGGCCATTTTGAGTTCTTGGTCATGCCTTTTGGGTTGACAGATGCACCTGTAGCTTTCATGGATTTGATGAATAGAGTATTTAGGCCTTTCTTAGACCAATTTTTCATTATCTTTATTGATGATATTTTGGTCTATTCTAAGAGTGATAAGTAGTATGAGGAATATTTAAGAATTTCTTTGGAGACATTGAGAAGAATGAGTTGTATGCCAAATTCAACAAATGTGAATTTTGGCTAAAAGAAGTGACATTTCTGGGACATGTGATTTCAGAGAAAGGATTACATGTGGATCCAAGGAAGATAGAAGCGGTTGTGAAATGGGAAGCACCTAAGAATATAGCTAAAGTGAGAAGTTTTGTGGGATTGGCCGGGTATTACCAAAGGTTTGTAGAAGGCTTTTCTATATTAGCAGCTCCGCTTTCCAAACTAACAAGAAAGAATCAGAAATTTGTATGGAAAGAGGAGTGCCAGGGCAATTTTGAGGAATTGAAGAACAGGCTTACAACTGCACCGGTTTTGACTTTGCCTTCGGGTAATGACGGATATATAGTTTATAGTGATGCCTCAAGGAAAGGATTAGGTTGTGTGTTGATGCAAGGAGATAAAGTGATTACTTACGCTTCTAGGCAATTAAATTCGTATGAAATGAATTATCCTACGCATGAATTGGAGTTATTGGAGACATTACTTAGATGGAGTCACTACTAGGGTATTTACAGATCATAAGAGTCTTAAATATCTGATGACCCAAAAGGAGTTGAATTTGAGACAAAAAAAAAGGTGGTTAGAACTGTTGAAGGATTATGACTTGATGATAGACTACCACTCAGGGAAAGCAAATGTAGTAGCGGATGCATTGAGTAGGAAATCAACTATGGCATATATGGAGACAGTGTATACTCCTTTACTGGAGGAATTAGCCAGACTTAAAGTGACATTGAGACAAGCAGAATCTGGTTGTATATTGGCTAACTTTAGAGTGAGGCCAGTATTGAATGAGAAGATTAAGAGATTGCAGGAACAAGATGAGTATTTAAGCAGGCTCCGGGAAGAGATTAAAAGTGGTAAACCTTCTGAAATGTAGATCAGAGAAGATGGATTGATGGTGGTAGGTAACAGATCGTGTATTCCAAACATGTTACAATTGAAAGATGAGATTCTAGATGAGGCACACAATGCGCCTTACGCTGTGCACCCAGGAAGACCAAGAATGTATAGAGATTTAAAAGAGCATTTCTGGTGGAAAGGAATGAAGAAAGAAGTTGCATAATATGCTAAAAGATGCTTAGTGTGCCAACAAATTAAAGCTGAACACCAGGCACCTTTAGGCAAACTTAAACCTCTGTCGATTTTGGAATGGAAATAGGAGAACATTACAATGGATTGCTTGATAGGATTGCCGAGGACTAGCAGGAAGCATGACGTAATATGGGTGATTGTGGATAGGCTAACCAAGTCCGCACATTTTTTGCAAATTAAGCAGACAGATTCTTTAAATGCTTTGGCCAAGAAATATGTGGATGAAATAATCAGACTTTATAGGGTTCCTTAGCTCTATAATCTCGGATAGAGACCCCAGGTTCACCTCGAGATTCTGGGAAAGCTTACAGGAGGCTTTGGGGACCAAATTTCACTTTAGTACAACTTTCCATCCACATATTGATGGATAATCGGAGAGAACAATCCAGACATTGGAGGCAATGTTGAGAGCTTATGTCATGGACTTAAAAGGCTCATGGGATGATCATCTGCCTTTGATTGAATTCGCCTATAATAATTCCTACCACTCAGGAATCCAGATGGAATTTTATGAGGCTTTGTATGGTAGGACGTGCAAAAACTCATATTTGTTGGATGAGGAAGGTGAAAGGAGACTTGTAGGACTTGAGTTGGTGCAAGCCACTGTTGATAAGATTAAGTTGGTGAAACAGAGACTTAAAGCAGCTCAAGACAGAATGAAAAGCTGCGTGAATGCACATAGAAAAGAGATGGAATTTGAATTTGGAGACAAAGTGTTTCTTAGAGCTTCTCCATGGAAAGGGATTTTGAGATTTGGTAAGAAGGGCAAGCTTAGTCCAAGATACATAGGCCCTTATGAGATCATTGAGAAGATTGGGCCTTTAGCCTATAAGTTAGCTTTGCCACCGGAGTTGTCTAAGATCCATAACGTGTTCCATGTATCGATGTTGTGGAAGTACCGGTCTGATCCTTCACACATAGTGAGAGGATTTGACTTATGAAGAACAACCAGTGGAAATTATAGATTCAAAGGAAAAGGTTTTGAGGAACAAGACTGTGATGCTGGTTAAGGTCTTATGGAAGAACCATTCTACGAAAGAGGCCATGTGGGAACCCTTGGAGACCATGAGGGAGAAGTATCCACACCTCTTCAATGTCTTAGGTAAGAATTTCGAGGACAAAATTCTGTAAGGAGGGGAGAATTATTGAACCCCAAATTTTTTTTATTTTATTAATGACTTATTGGTTTCATTATTCTTAAAGTTGAGTCATCAAAGTAGCAAGTATGAATAGAAATTAGAAGGTAAAAGTTAGAATGAAGTGTTAGAATTAAGTTGGAATTAATATGGTGTTTAATGGGTTAAGAGAGTTGTTAGACTTAGAATAAAAGAAAGAAGGGGAAAACTTGGAAGAGACTTAGTAATGGAGGGTAAAATGGGAAGAAAGCCCATATAAGTTGTCTTAAATTAGAAGAAGGGAAGAGAGTGACGAAAATAGGAGAGAAGAAAAGAGGTTTCGGTGGAAAAGAAAAGAAGAGAAATCAACTTTGTTAAGGTGGGTTAATCATCTCTTTTCTTGCTTTATTAAAGTAGTGGGTTGTGTTAAGGATGAAGGAGTTAGAGAAGGAAAGGGGGTTGTGTAGAGAATGAAAGTTTTGTGTTGGAAGAAGATGTGTTAGGTGAACCCAAGTGATTCTAGGGTTTCTAAACTAAATCCTAAGTTTTCTGACCTAGATGGGGTTTGGGTAGGGTAAGTTTTAGTTAGTTTATATTGTTGAAATTTTGTGATTTTTTTTTAAATTTATGAACTTTATTAGAATGTTGTTTTGATTGAAACCTTGGTTGTTTTAGGAAACCAAGGGAATCCTACCTAAGAGCAAAGGGAAAGGCAAGCTTGACTTGGATTTTTGCAAGCTACTTAGGTGGGTAACATATTTATAGTTATAGTGTAATTGGGCAAATTCTTGCTTATGTGTGTATGCTGAAATTGACTTGTTTGTAAATGTTGAAAAATGCACGTTGAAATATGATTATGTTGTACCTCAAAAGAGGTCATGAATTTTGTGTTAAATGAAAAGAAGATAAAGCATAAAGTATGAGCATACGAGAAAACGAATATATGAACCATTCTGTTCGTCATGTGCACGTTGACAAGAGCCTTCTCCCGGCTGCCTACTTGTGGCATATGAGCTCCGAAACTAGACTCATTCTGTTCATGGGGTAAACTTTGGTTTCTTCATTCTGTTTTCATGGAATCCTCGAGCCAATTGTTTGTGCATTGCATAATTGAATTGTCAATTATGGTGCATGATGGAGTGTTATGTTTAATGGTCGAAGTTTATGCTATGTTATAAGTTTGAGTTAATTGACTAAATGCTTAAACTGATTGACTAAATGGAAGGCTGCTGGAATTATTGAATATACGCCTATATATATACATATACACATGCTTGAATTTGTGGTTAATTGCAAATGGCTATAAATATATTAGCCACTGAGCTGTGTAGCTCACCCCACTCTTCCCTCCTCAGGTGTAGAACGAGAAGAGTAGCAATCCTTGCAAGGCATCGGAAACTTCAAGACATTAGCAAGTTTTGTAACTAAGTTAGCTCGATAAACTTTGGATAGCCTCATAAGCATGTTAAACATTTAGCATCCTCTATATATTGTATTTAGTGTTAAGCCTTTGTTTATAATGTAAAATTTGTAATTAAAGCTATGTTTTAGCTTTTTGGGTTTTGGCAAACGAGTTTAGAGCTGAAAAATTCCCCATGTGTATGTGCACGTTCTTTGGTAGTTATACATTTTGAAAATCCAAGTCTCTCCTAGGTGTAGAAATTGTGTGTCGAATTCAGGGGAAAACTGGACTAATTTTAGACTAAATTAGTCAAAGTTGTCTTCTGGAAAGTGTGACTTATCTTTCTAGCTTTCCAACGAAATATAGTATGAAATGTTTGGGCATAGGAGTCAAAAGTCATGGTCCTTAGAAGGGGAGATGCTTAGGAGTGTTAAATTTGTATGAAGGGGAGATGCTTAGGAGTATTAAATTTGTATCGTCTGTAAAAGATGCTTCGTCTGTGATGACGTCATATCGTCTGTGTAGATGTATCGTCCGTAAGGATGATTCGTCTGTAAAGTTATATTGTCTATAAAGACGCTTCTTCTGTAATGACGTCATACCATATGTGATGACTTCATTTTTTCTTAAGACTTAGCATCATCTTAAGTTGACTTTGTATCGTCTTATGTTGACTCCATTCGTCTGTTTCGCTTTCATCTGCCTTGTGGCATTCGTCTGCTCCACCTTCGTCTGTTCCGCATTCGTCTGCCTTGTGGCATTCGTTTGCTATTCTGCATTCATCTGCTTAATGGAATTCGTCTGCTCCGCATTCTTCTGCCTTGTGGCATTCGTCTGCTTTGTAGCATTCGCCTGCTTTTCTGCATTCGCCTGCTCTTGTTGCATTCGTCTACTTTTCCGCATTCGTCTGCTTTTCTGCATTCGTCTGCTTTGTGGCATTCTTCTACTTTTCCGCATTTGTCCACTTTCTGTTTTCTTTGGTTGACCCTCCGCTTCTTCTGTGCTCTGTTCATTTTGAATCGTCTGGTCCAATTTTGACCTTCCTAATGATAGAATCCGTCTTTAAGGTCTTCATAAAAGTTGTAGATCTTGAAGTCTTCTTTTGAATAGTCCAAAGATTGTTTAGCCCAATGTCCACAGAGAAAGTTATGTTTTTGTCCCTAAACAAGTTCAATAGGGTCAAGTACAGTATTGTTTCAGTGTTTGGTTCTGAATGTTGGGCTCTAGAAGTGGGGTCCAGCATTGTTTGGTATCAAAGTCGAAGAAATGTGTTTGTTCATGTACCTGATTTCGAATGTTGGGCTCCGGAAGCAGGGTCCAGCAGTTTTGGAGTTCACTTATATAGAATTGCAATTATCATGTAAGATTTATTATTATAATCAAAATAACAACTGACCTATGTATATATGCCCTCTCCTAAGGTACATATGTATATTCAACTAAGTAACTACCACTTACTAATTTGCAATTCATCTAATCAAAATTATTAAGTATATTTAATATATTTAGTTACCACAATAATATAAGATATTCTCATCTTTAGATCTTACATGTTTATTCTCTTAGTGTATGGATCATACTTCACCTCTCATTCCTTTATACAATCCCTAAGATTGAATCTATGATGGCCAGTCACAAAATCAATAATTAAGAAGAAGAGAATAATTTAACCAAACGAATAACAACTAATACATTAATAATCATAAAATATATAAGCTAATCCCTAACCCTAGTTTGGGTTTAATTATTAAAAAAAACATAAACAAAACTAAAATAAGATAATATTAGTATTAAAGAAAGAAAGAACTAGAAGAGTTGTCATGAGCTTCTTTAAATCCCTCCTTAATGTGAAGGAATACTAAACTAAGCAATGGCAAATGAGGATATCACCGGCCTTCAAAGTCCCCTCTATGTTTAACTCAATGATAGTATTTACAGTTAGGGTTATAAAATAAATTCCTACATGGCTTAACCTTATAATTTAACGTTTCCTAAAAAATTAATGCATAAAAAATAACATTGAACTAGGTTCCAATACCAACATTAGTTAGCTACTGAAACTTCTTACACAAAATAACAAGATGAGTTTGGCACTTAACACCAAGTTAAACTCTAGATAAGTTTTGTTTCCCAATTTCTAGCATCCAATATAAGACAAGTGTCTGACACTATGTTGTAGACGATGCTAGTTAGCTACTAATTTTTCAGTTCTTAAATTAGGCTTTTTCAACCAGCTTCTCAAAATTTTGTTGTTCATTCTATTAACTTCCTAGTTGCTCCTAAATTACCTCGATCGGATAGTCAAAGATAAAGTTGCACTTAATTATGAGATTTGTCTTCAAATTCTTCATAAATAACATAATAAGCTAAAAATAGGAAAATACCATATAATCTATATAATTCATGCTAAAAAGATGCTAAATCACAACCAAATTTAACTCCTAATAACATGTAAAATTTTAATATATCAAATTCTCATACACTTAATTCATTGTTTGTCCTCAAGTAATCAATAATAAGACTCTATAAACTAAAAAATAAACAACTTTACTTTTGCAAGTGTACGGTGAAATTTAGGATATGTCATAAGCCTTTAACCTCATAAATGTTCATTAGTTACAATATCTTAAGGGTTTACTTAAATACTATCCATAAACATCTATCCAAACTCATTATTTTGCTTCAAAGTTAATAGCGTCAAGTATATAAATTCAAGTCTCAATAGAATTACAAATTTAATCATATAATAATTCTTAAATAGATTAATACACAAACAAGACAAAAGTAAACAATATTCTACCTCCTTCATTAAGCTCAAACACTATAATTTGACAAGTCCTCACATATATCACTCATTTATATTAAGTGTTTAAATTTTTGGTATGGTACTCTTATCCTCTTCTTATGAAATTGAACTTATTATAAACTTGAAAAATAATATAACCCCCACTATTTAAAATATATATCTATATATGTGTGTGAGAAAAAAATCAAAAGAACTTTAAACAAGAATGTAATAATGCCAAAAGAATAAGTGGGTTAAATAATGGAAGGGGATAAGTTAAATGTATATATATTTTATCTTGCTTTTCCACTAACTCCTTATATCTTTGCAACAACCCCTTTTTCCTTCATTCTTTTCATGCACAAGAATCAGTACCAATTGATTTTTATAAATTCTTCTTTTTATTTCTTTTTATTTTTTCTTCTTTTCCTTTTAAATTTATTTATTTTATTTCTTTTTTATAATTGTCATAATTCCTTTTCTTTACATTGCATATTTTATACATTTAATCATTTCCTCCACACATATTTCTTTGCATATCATAGCCAATAACCACATCAAATCATAAGTAATACTGATACTTTTTTTCTTTAAAGCTTAAGGTTATTTAGGATGGTACCAAGAAAAAGGCTAAAAATTTAAATTAGGCTAAAAGGGACTCACTAATAAATTAATGTGTAAAGGGTAAGCAATTTGGCTCAAACTTAATCCTATGTGTTTGGCTCAAACTTAATCCTATGTGTATTTATCATTTTAATGGTTGTACATGTCTTACTTGTAGTCTCAAAAAGATAAAATTCAAGTTTTAAAAATCCAAAATCGATATCCATATTTGAAAGAAACCATTTTACATGAAGGACTAAGTCCTCACAGGATCATTTAAGTTAAATCAAAGATCTTCACTTAACAAATCTGATTTCCTAGCATTCATAAAGTCATCTTTTGCATTTCAATTGTTTAAATCATATTATGAATCTAAATTTTAGCATTCAATCTCAATATTGAGTTATGTATACACTTATGGTCTTAACCTAAAGTAATTAATGTATTCCTAAACCTAAAACAAGAAAAAAAAAAACAAAGCTAAAACCTTAATCCCAAAACACATTAAACACATAGTTTTAAAAACTTAAATAAAAATGTTAGTTAAGACATAAACCTAAAGAAATATATTATATTCACCCTCATACTTAAACATGACATTGTCCTAAATATCAAACAAATAACATAATATAAGTAACCATAAGAGGCAAATAAGATAGAGAATCTCCTATTTATCCACGAATATACCTACAATAGAAATTAAACTAAACCTTAGTAGAGATTTAGAACTAAGAAAGTAAAAGAAAAGTTAAAATATTAGTTTGTCTCCCAATAAGCACTTCTTTAGAAGTCTCAATTTGGACTTCCTACTCAAACCCTTCATCATGGATCTTTAATTAAAGGTTTCCTTCCAATTTTCTTCAGAATCCAAGGATCCTTTATTCCCTTATATTCTATTAGATTCCCCTTATTCTCCATCTAAGATATAGAAGTCCTCTTTATTTAGCTTAACCACCAATAACTCTTCGAACTTCTTCTTATTGAAAAGGAGATCCTTTGACTTCTTTGAAATAACAAATATATATTCCTTTTCATCTATTTTAAACCTGCTTAGGTATGAAACAAATGTCCTAAGGGGTCAACATGTTTATTGCTCCAAACTGACACCTGCAATAGAAGAGACCAAAACCAATTTATCCATGTCCAAATTTTCCTTAAACTCAAGATCGTGATTGGTGCCAGTTAGAGATGATATCGATGTTAGTCTGTTTTAACCATCACTTCCTTGTGCTCTTCCTCTTGCTTACTTAACCTTTGCACTTCCTTCTCTTAAACATCTTCAACATTAAATTTTTTGCCACACCAAAATAAAATGGATAACATTTGATCTCTTAAGTTCTCCTCTTTATTACTAGGAAATTCAGCTTGACCTCTTTGACCATCTATGTCAGCTATATAGTTCACTTGGATCTTATAATTATCAATAGATGCAATAACTAGATTGATTTATTTCATGTCCCTATTGACAAAAGACAAATATTATCTAAGTATCTCTTTTATCTCATGCAAGTATTCCATCTTATTATTTTGTGCTGGTAGTTGTTATTGAAATTAAGGTTGTTATTAAAACTTAATAGGTCCCATAGGTATACCCACTCTATCTTTTTGCTCCTCCTAAAAGAAATTTGGTTGGTTTCTTTATCACAGATTATACATATTGTTCAAAGAATCGTTCATGTTAAATCCTTTGTAGGAAGCTATATAATTGACATCTCTAAAGTTATAAGAAATAGGATCCAACTTCGTGCATGCATAAGAAGGATGCCCATGCATGCATAAGAAGGATGCCCATGCATACCGCAATGATAATATTCCTCCTTGTTGGCTATGTCATAATTTAGTAGCATCTTCATCTAGTTCAAAAGATTTACTGCTTTAAATGCTATGTCTAAAATTCAAAGTTAACTTACATACAATTCCAATTACCATACAAGTTTTATTATTGTTGTTAAAATAACAATTAACCTAATATATTTATACCCTCTCCAAAGGCACACAAGTATATTTAAATAAGTAATTAATGCCTCCCAATATCCAATTCAACCTAATTAAACTAGTTAATCAGAGTTAATTTACTTAGTTATCACAATAATCTAGGATATCCCTATCTCTAGATATAAGGTGTTTACCCTCCTTTTCATGACCATCTTTTGCTCTTAGTCTTTCATACAATCTTTAAGATTGAATCTATGATGGTAGTCACAAACTCAACAATTAAGAATGAAGATAATAAATCAACTAAACGAATAACAATTCATGTATTACTAGTCAAAGAATCCATTATAAGCTACATCCGTAACTCTAACTAAGGTTTTAAATATTAAACATAATAAAAACTAAAACTAAAATAAGATGATCTTAACATAAAATAAAGAAGGGAAATTACTATAAAATTTAACATAGGCTCCTCTAAATTCCTCCTTAATGCAGAAGAAACCCTAAAACTAGCAAAGCAATGACAAAAGAGGTTAAACTTAATGATAGTATTTATAATCAAGGTTATAAAATAAATTCTTAAATTTCTTGAACTTGTGATTTAATGCAACCTTAAAAATTATGTAGTAAAATTGGCACCAAACTAACTTCTAGCATCAATGCCATGTTAGCTTCCAAAACTTCTTATATAAAAACTATGACAAGTTCAGTGCTTGGACACTAAGTCAAACTTAAGTTCCAATTACGTTATATTTCTTAACTTCTCCCATTCAATGCAGTATTAGTTTATGATAGCATGTTATAACTAGCACCAGTATGCTGCTGATTCTTTAATTCTTAAATCTCGTAAAATACAAGTATTTGTCTCCTTTGGCCAGTCTATGCCTATTAGGTATTTTCCACTAAATTCTCTAATTTGTAATATATTTGAGCTAGAATCATCATTTGATGCCTTCTACAAACTTGTTATCTATCTTGTTAACTTTTAAATGACTTATAGATCACCTTGATTGGGTAAGTATAAAGAAAATTATGAGATGCCTCTTTAAAATCATCACCTATAAGATAATGAACTATATATAAGAAAATATCATTTAATCCATATAAAGATACTATAAAGATGCCAAATCACAACTAATTTAACCTCTATTAACATATAAAATATAGACATATCAATTACCATTTAAGCTACTTTTGACTATGATAGGTCATAAATAATATCAAAACAAGTCATTCCTATATGAAATATTTTGGAGATCTCAAGTCAAAGGATAACTTATACAGTCATCTTAACGAGAATTTTTACAAACATATGAGCAATGTTTTAAGTAGTATTCTCATATTGTGTTAGTGAAATTGTTCTCTAACATACACCCATACATTTATTTAAACATCTTTATATTTTAGTCTTTAAGATCAATTACTCCATTCATAAGGAAAAAATAAAAAGTGTGCCAGCCTTTATTAATATCCAATCTCAATAGAAAAATGGCTAGGAACAATTTAGGGATAATACATAAATGCAATATAAATCTCATAATTATGATATCATTCTAATTTTGTTTACAATATACATTTATCCTATGAGTTTTATCTTATATATCAGTTAATTAAACAAATGTGTATAATATAAAGAATATCTTTAAATAATTATGTCACAAAAACTAAAACCAATCGATTGGTTGTAAAGTATAAGCCAACAAATGACATAAAACATAAAACATAAAGTTACAAAAAAATTATATCTTTCACGTTAAGTATCTTTTCATTAATTTTCTTAGAGGTACTTACATTCTTTTATATAGAAATTTAGAAGTATTTGTTGTTTTCAACTCAAACTTACCAAATACCTATTGCACCTTTTCCAAATTTAAAAAATTGTGTTAATTATGCAATTGATTCATTTCATTTTTGTAGTGGCTTCTTTTTAAGTCAATTATGCTATCTTTAAAAGAACTCAATCTAATGATAAAACAACTTCTATATAAAATAATTAATAATTAATAATTTTTATTTTTACTTATTTATTTTATATATAATTCACTTCTATGTTTATAATAAATGTTAGATGACAAACATATAAAGATATATTCTTTTTATTTTAATTATGATAAAAATTTTCATGAAATTAGTTACAAAAAAATTTCAGTAAAAAAGTATAACTTCTTCATAATTTTTTTAATCATAGTACTATATTAAAAGGACTTATATCTTCAAAAAATTTTAAATTATTCTATTAACCTTGAAAAGAAACGGAAAACAATTAGAAAAATTATTTCTTTTAATTTTTCTTCTATCACTTTTGAATAGATAGACAATAATAAAAAATTATACATATACATATTGTAAAAGATAGTCCTTCCATCATTTTAAACATTATTCATGATATTTATTACTACTATCTTATTCCTTTAAGGATGGCAATGGATCAGGCTGCGCCTAACCCACGAGCTAGGTGGCTCGTGGCCTGATAGGACGATGGTTGCCGACCTGTGATTCGCCTATGGCTCGACCTGACCTATGTACACTTTTTTAAAAAAGAACTTTGACAAAATGAAGTCGTTTGCCAAATTCAGGTCGGGCCAAGATTGCCATCCCTATATTCCTTCCATCTTTTCAAATATTATTCATGATATTAGTTGCCACAGTGTTTAGATTTGTTACACTATTGCAAAAAAAGATCTTTCTCTAACCCCATTTACCCTTCATCCCATATTCTCATCTACAATTCTATTAGGTCCTTATCATCAAGGTTTTTAAAACTACTTGACAATTTTTAAAAGGCCTTTTACTAACTCAACTTTTAGGACAAGCTCATGAAAGAAGACGGCATTTTGTAAAAACCCAAAGCCTCCTATCTCACTTTTTTCATGCTATTCTCAACAGCCTCTATTTCTTGTATCTCGAGATTACCTTTTTAATATTACTTAGGGGCACCAAATATTATGTACCCACATAATAATACGTATCTCACATTATTTCAAATGATACACCTTGATCAACAAAATGGGCATATCCCACTTTAGCTCTAAATGATATGTCTCAATTAACATAATCATATGTACCTTATTATAGCATTAGATGATGTCTTTGTTTTATAAATGGCTTATTAGCTATCTTTTGGTGGATTGAAAGGTTTTAGTTGTTTGACCATATCAAACCGCTGATAATTATGTTTAGTAATTACTTAATTAGGTTGGTGGATTGAACTCATCAACTGATTTTGAAAGCGCTCCTATGAGGAGCATTTTCCTCCAACAGTTGAGAAATTAAGGAGCTAAAAGACTATTATATCTAAAAGTTATTACAAATTACTCAAATTACAAATTACTGAAGTTAATCACACGTTAATACTATGATAATCAACACACAAGAAGGGGGGTTGAATTGTGTAACTTTCTCGTTAATCCCTTTTTGATGATTGAAAATTTGTTCTATTCAGAATTACTATTAATTTCGTTTGTAAATGAACTTATTTAAACTTTGCGTAAGAAAGAACTTAAAAACACAATAATGAAATAAAGAGAGTTAAGAGAGCTTGACACAGTAATTTTTATACTGGTTCACCCCAAACCGTGGGCTACGTCCAGTC
>JAOSBM010000007.1:11936243-11951946 GCA_027568955.1 Erythroxylum tenue
GGCAACTGTGAAGGACGAGAAATTACGTTAAGTAAGCTAATGAATGGTTCTCGGATCGGTTGGTTGGGTTCCGGTAACGGGACCCAACACCCTTTATTCTTCCCTCTGTTCTGTGTCTCCAAAATATTTTAAATGGGAAAAACTTGTCAAATTTGTCTATTATTTCCTCACTAACTCTCTCTTCAGTTCCACTACATAACTTGCAATTGGCTATCATACTAGCTGTGACCTATGGGTTTAGGCTCAAGAGATAGTTCATACAACAATCAATCTCCCAATAGTCTCTACTCTGACAAAAGTTATACAACTTAAAGAAATGATACATATCAATCATTTTGTATCTCTCAATTATATCCAACACTGTTGATAAGCATGTTGCCAATGTGAACAAGATTTTAGATGATGTTAAAACAAGGAGGTTCCAATTGTTGTTTTGATGTTAAAAAAACATAATTACTATTAATATTATTATTTTTATGAAAAGAAATATTAGAAAAAATGAAGTTATAAACTCAAGAAGATAGTGCATAAAGTTGATAAAGAAAACTTGAAGTTTACAACTAATAAAAAGAAGATCAAAATAAGAAAAAAAAAAAGGAGATCAAGGCTCATCAAGGTCATTTCACATTTTGTATTATTATTTTTAAGATAATTATATTAACTTAATGGTTCAAAAGGCTTAGTACGCATAATTATTTCATCTTTCATTGCATGAGTCTTTACATTCGTTAAAAGGCATTGAAGCTTTTGATTTTAATACAAAAGCCTCGTGATCTTTCAAATAACCTTTGGAGAATATTTTGGTAAGTGATTTAATCATAGTTGGATTTTAAAATTTGGTTTTGATTATTTAAATTTGATAAAATCTTGTTTTTAGGGTGATTGATTAACCTATATAGGTTAGTGGTCGATCAATATAGGTTAAAGTTGTTAAATTTAATGTACCATAAGTTTATTATAACATTGGTTAATGTATTAGTTAACCAATATGTCATATCAGTCGACTAATAAGTGTACCAATTGACCAGTTTCCAATGCTAGTGAATCTGGTGCTTTAAATACAAACTGGTTAATCAATATGCTATATTGGTCCACTAGTACATCGTATATAATTGTTATAACAGTTAGTTCTTGGTTCCAATAGCTATTTAATGTCCTAAAATGCTATAAATAGGTGTTTTGTTATTATTTTTAGCATCAATAAGGTTTTGGGTGTTGTATACATACATTTCAAAGAGTTTTAAATCATTGAAGCATTATTGTGACATATTTGTACGAATGAGCCATTTTGAGTTATCAAGTGAATAAGTGAGATATTTTTTAAGTTGTAATCTTTTATTAGACTATTGGATATTTTAAGAGTGTTCCAAGTGGGATTAACGTTCCTCTTTACCTTGGAAGAAGATTGTAGGAAGGGTTCCTCTTTATCAACAAAGATTGTACAAAGGTTATTATTCGTCTTGAAAGAATAATTATAATGGAATTCTAATAAGGATCTTTGGAGTGGATTTTTTTTAATTTGATTAAGCATGATTAGATTAATTTTGGGGTCTTATTAGATTAATTTTTAATTTGATTAAGCATGATTAGATTAATTTTGGGGTCTTATTAGATTAATGTATGTTTGAGCTAATTAGCATGTTAATGTGTATGAGATTAGGTGACATGAGTTAATTGAATTAAAGTTAAAGTGATAAGTTGCATAAGGGGGCATTATGGGAAGATCACTTAAGCTTTTAAGTTGCAAGGCTAATAAGTAAGGGCAAGTTGGACATTTTAGCATCACTAAGGGTTTAAAAGGCAAGAGAAATGCGTGTCTTTCAATGAGAAGAAGCAAAACACGAAAATAGAGAGAAAGGAGGGAGAGAGAGTGTCGTATGAAGAGAAAAGGAAGGAGAAAAAGAAGAGCAAGCTAAGGTTTCTCCATTTTCTTGGTGTTCAAGAGGGTTTTTGGGGTTGATTCAAGAAGGAAAAAGAAAGAGGAAGGTTCAAGCATCTATTAGAGTCAAGAAAAAAATCAGTGTTGGGTGAAGATTCAAGGTAAGTGATTTTTAATGTTTTGGATTTTTGGACTGTTTTTGGTTCAAAGAGCTTAGGAAATGTATGGGTTTAGGTATTCTAGGATCAATTTCTTGCATTGGGTTCTTTAGGTTTTCCAATTTTGAATTCTATTGATTTGGGAATTTTTGGCTTTGTCAAAGGGAGGCAAGAGAGGCAAGAGGAGCAAGAAGAGACACATCCTTGAACAAGTTTTCAAGCAAGGAAGTCAAGGTGGGTGAAATTTTTATAATTGAGTTAATAAACTATTAAATGTTCTTCAATAAATGAAATTAATTGATTTTCCAACTACATTATAAAAGTGCATTTATTGGTCTTTAAATGCTTGAGAAGGTGCTACATGCTTTTTGTATATGAGTCTTGTGAAGGAATTTTGAGTGATATGGGAATGATTTCAAATTGCTTTATAATTGTTGTATTTGTGGTTTTTGAATCATTTGGGGAAATGGTTATATGTTGGTATAAAATTTTGGTTGTGGATTTTGTGAAATGATTTTGAAAGAATAGCAAGTATATGAAATAGTTCATGCTCATGAAAGACAAGATTTCAAAATGTGCCATTTGGGCAAATTGTTTGCAAGTTATGAGATATATGATTATGTGGGTTTGTGGTGGTCCCCTAAGTATGTCAAGTGCATTTGTCTAAAGGCTTCTCCCACCTGTCCGCTAGTGGCATGGAGCTCCCTCGCGAATTCTCTTAAGTTCACGGCTACGCAAGACCATTTTGTGGGATTGCGATAGTACGTTCTGTTCACGGCTACACAAAACCCGTATGGGGAATGTGTAGTACGTTCTGTTTTGGATCCACCCAAACCATTATGATGTGTTAATGTGTTTTCAGGTGTTGATAAGTTGGATGATTGATTGACTTGTGTGAAGTGTGAATTTGCTTGACATGTTGACAATTTTGAGAAATAAATATTTTATGGATTTCAATGAGGTTTTGCTATAATCATGAAAATTTCAAATGGTTTTATAAACTGTTATAAAACTGTTTATAAAACTGTTACCTGGTCATCGAGATCGGGTCCCAACACCCTCCCATTCCGTCCTATCTCCAGGTGAGGAGCACGAGATTGAGTGATTGAGCATAAAGGCATTACTCCATAATTGGCTTATTTTGTATTTCAAGTTAACTTTTGTAAAACAATGCTTTAGTCGCATTTTGAGCGATTCTAGTTTTTGTAGAATTTCTATTTTTGGACTATGATGTAAGGAGCTTGAAATTACCGCTAAAGCGTTGTAAAGTCTTCTTTTGATGCAAATGAAATACATATGCATTATGGTTGTTTATGGCTTTTCAAATTTTTGCATGGCTATTTTCAATTTTTCATAAGGGTAGGAATGTGTTCTGAATTCAAGGGAAATTCTGGAATTTTCTAGGCAGAATTGATATAATTTGTCTTCTTGGAAGTTGTAGAAGATCTTTTTATTTTTCCAACGATGTAAATTTTGTAGTTTTTTGATATCGGAAGGGGAAGATATGATCGTTACAAGTTAGGATGCTGCATATGATTTGTGTTTGTGACAGCTATGGTGAATTATAGGAAATTGGGGTTTTGATGAACCAAATGAGTTGAGATTTGAGAATTTTGTGAGATGAATTTGGTGTTTGAGTTGTTATGAAGTGTTTTAGCATTAGAATAAGTGAATTTGGGAAGATTATGAGTGTATTTGGTGTTAGGATGGATGTAGGAAGCATTGAAGGGGCTTTGGAGGGCTTTGGGGAACCCCCACAGACGTTCTTGGGTGTAAAAACACCCCCCAGGCTAGTCAATGTCCGTTTAACAGACATGGATGTCCATTAAACAGACCTTCTCGAGCCATTTTGGGCTCTTAAACCCGATGTATATCCTTTAAACGGACATGGATGTCCGTTAAACAGACATCCACTGGACAGCTTCACAAAATCATGATTTTTGACCCTCTTAGAGGCAGAATCTACTTTGTGGTCTTCATAAAAGTTGTAGATCTAGAAATCTTATTTCCAATGGTCTAAAAAAGAACTCAATCCGACATCTATATTGAAAGTTATGGCAATTTCTCCAAGATAGGTACAAATCGATTGAGAGTATAAACATGTTTTATTCTTTTGGGCATAACTCCCTCATCCGACCGCCAAATGAAGTGATTCTTGAAGTAATGGATTCCTAATACATGTATCTATCTTTTCATGAAAAATGGTATCTTTCAGATTTTTTTGAGAAAGTTTTTATTAGAACAAGTGAGAGGGGGAGAGCGTGTTTAGTGTTTGAACACCCTTTATCTTTATAAGCATATCTCGACTTATAGAGCTCCGATTGAGATGATTCTTGCTTAAAAACAAACTAGAGACTTAGAGCTACAATTTATATGAAGAAGTCAAGTTGTGATTTTGATATTTGACTGATGTGAGCACACCACTCTTGTGAAGGCTGGCTAATGACCCTACAGGGTAATAAACACAAGGCTTATAACTCTAGATGTTGGGCTCCGAAAACGGGGTCCAACACTGATTGTTTCTCAAACCACTATAAATCTTATTGCATTCTCTCCTCCCTCTCCTTTTAAAATTATTGTTCAGTTTTTGATTAATTTATATTAAGTAATTTCCTCAAACTTATTTATGTTGATTGCTATTAATTAAGAAGATTGGTTAGAAAACTTGTTGAATTTTGTAAACACCTAACTTATCTTTGGGTGCCATTAAGGACTAATAAATGATATCAGAGCAGGCCTATTAGGCTAGTATTTCTATCAAAATCTTGTAGCAAAGATCATAATGACAATTTTAAGAGCATCATCATCATCATTCAACCAAGAGGCATAAAGCATTAGTAGACCACCTTTCTCTGATGACATGATTATCTTTATTAAAAAAATTAAGATGAGATTCTTGTAATGGACAAAGTGTAGATCTTTGGGAAAGATTGTCAAATTGTCCCTTTATCCGTATTAAAATTATAAATAACAAGAGGTACCTAAATTAGAGGAAGAATGGGAACCTCAAGTTAAGAGATTATTTTCCTTGAATACTAGGGCCATAAACATCCTATTTTATGCATTAGGAAGACATGAATTCAATAAAATCTCTATGTGTGAAACAACCCATAAAATTTGGCATACTTTAAGAGTTACATATGAGGAAACCAATCAAGTGAAAGAGAGGAAAGTAAGCATGCTAACATATCAAAATAAATTGCTTCAAATGAAGTATGATTAAAGCACACCTAGCATGTGTACTAGATTTATTGATATTATTAATGCTCTCAAAGTTCTTAGAAAGACCTATACTAATGTAGAAATGGTAAGAAAGTTACTTAGGTCATTTCTAAAGACGTAGGAAACTAAAGTGATGGTTATACAAGAAGCCAAGGATCTAACAACACTATCATTGGCAGAACTTATTGGGTCTCTCCTCGTGTACCAAATAAGGCGTCAAGCGACACAAGAAGAAACAACTTCCAAAGAAAAATAATTTAGCATTTAAATTCTTAAAGGAAGAATCAAGTGAAGAGGAAGAGACATTAACTAGAGAAAGTGAACAAGAAGACAATGTCTTACTCACTAGAAAATTCAAAAAGTTCTTGAAGAAGAAGTTCTCCCAAAAAAAAAAGTACTTCAAGGAAGTAATGGTGATTTAAAACATAAATTTTCTAAAATTACTTGCTTTGGATGTAGAAAACCAAGTCATATAAATTCAAAACATCCTTGACTTAAAGATAATGAGAAGTATGGGAGAAACTATAAGAAGGAGAAGAAAGACAAGAAGAAAGCATTTAAAGTATCAACTTGGGATGACATAAGTGAATCAAAAGGGAGCATTCAAAAGAAGAGATGCTTGTATATGTTTTACCGCTATGGATGATAATGAGAAAACATCTAACTCAACTTATGTGATAGTGGTATTGATTTGACTTATGATGAATTAGTTAAAAGTTTAGGAATTACAAGAAAGAAAGGGAAGAAATTATCTTCCAAACTTAAGGAAGTCCAAAAAGAGTTAGATGCATGCATGAGTGGGAATGAAAAGATGATAAATGAATTGAATAGCATTAAAACATCCAAAAATGTGATTATCAATGACAATCATGACTTGGATGAATTAATGAGTGAGAATGTAACATTGAAAATGGAGGTAAATTCCCCAAAAAACTCTTTGTCCAAGTTTACTAAAGGGAGTAAAAAAACTAAATATAAAGGATATCCCAATTTTAACCCTCTTACTTCTAAGATTGCATCTCTTGCCATGTGAACATAACTTTGGCCATGCTAGTTCACCTCCACTCACTCACTCTCCCTCTTCATCTTCTAAAGTTACATTACCTTTTCCCTTCACTAGAAATCCTCCACTTACTTCTTCAACTCCTTCACCACATCATACTCCTACACCTCTGTCACCATCTCCTCATCCTATAATCACATATACAGATAATCATACTTGCACTACTCATAACTTTTCTAGATATATCACTAATTCCGCTAACATCCACAACCCTTATGATCCTAATCTCATGTCCTTTACCTAAGAAAATAATTTTCACACTAGTTTCAAGTCATGTTTAATAAGTGCAATGCCCTTCATTATAATCAAACATGAATTATTGTTCCTCCGTTATTAAATTTCAATATTGTCACTTGTAAATAAGCCTTTTCGTATAGAATTTGATGGTTCTTTTGAGCGTTACAAAGCTCGTTTTAGTTTGAAGGGTTATTATCAAACTTCATATGTAAATTACAATAACACTTTTGGCCATGTTGTCAAGCTTATAACTATTTTGATTATTCTGACTCTTGTTTTTTCTAATAACTAGCATGTCTGTCTACTTAACGTTCATCATGCCTTTTTTTATGTCTTAGACTCCTAAATTTACATATCCTCATCATTCTCATTATATTTGTCATTTTCATAAAGCCGTTTATGGTCTCAAGCAAGCTCTCCATGCTTGGTTTTATCGTTTAAGTCATAAATATTATGAACTTGTTTTTACTTCCTCAAAATCTGACACATCTCTTTTCCTTTACATCACTCCCTCTCACACAACCTTTCTATTAGTCTATATGGATGATATCTTGGTTACATGTTCTTCACTTGCCTTCTTACCTCCCTTAGTCATGATTTTGATACTACTTTCTTTGTAAAGAACTTGGGTCTTATTCATGACTTTTGTTGAGATGTAAGCCATAACCATACCCTATGGACTTTTTCTTATAAAACCCAATACACTAAAGAACTCCTTGATTGCACATACTTTGACTGACCCAATCTATCAACACATCTGTAACCCCCACCCTTCCTCTCTCTAAAAGTCATGGTCATCCTCTCCCTGATCTTATTGAATATTATAGTATTGTTAGTGCTCTCTAATATCTTTGCCTTACTTATCTTGGCATCTAGTTTACAGTAAATAAAGTTTCTTAATTCTTACGATATCCTATTGTTATTCACTAAACCACGACTAAATAGATTCTTCAATATCTTAAAGTCACTCCCTCCTATGACTTTAAGTTCACCAAAACATCGCTAACCATACAAGCTTATTGTGATGTTGACTGAGTTAGTTTTCCTTATTAGTTTTCCTGACGATCATCACTTTGCCTTTGGTTACTTTTATCTTCCTTGATTATAATCTCATTTCATAAAGTGCCATGAAACAATCTACGGTTGCCAAGTCTAATATTGAACCTAAATGTTAAAGAATTGTTGTTGTTGCTACTGAATTATATTGGATCAAGTCACTATTTAGTGAAATAGGCTTCTCATGTCAAACCTACTCTATGGTATGACAATTTTGATGCAATAATTCTTTCTACAAATCAAATTTCACATGCTCAAACAAAACAAGTTGAGATTGATATCCACTTTGTTTGTTATCTAGTTACTAAAAGGCTCTCTTCCTTAAAAACATTTTATCTAATCAAATTGTTAGATGTCAAAACTAAAGTCTGCTTAAATCTGGCTTTCATAAGCTTTGAGACAAGTTCACTATTGTCAGTATTCGTAAACTTGTACAAAGACTGATACCGCATACAGATTTTCTCACAATTCTAACTACATCCAAATTATCCATTATCGTTATACATTGCAAAAATAATACTTGTCTCATTCAGATTATTCATTATACTTCGTAATATAGCATCATGGACATCCTATCAAGATAACAACACCGTGTTTATAAAGACTATGCCTTTTTTGTATTTGCGATCGATGAAAACAATACCTTTATTCCTCTACACAACGATTGCTAGGAAGTGTAAACTGATGCAATTCATTATATTTGAAAGAATAAAAGGATCATGATCAATAATTATCACTCTGGACGCTATTGTTGAGCCATTGATTATTTATTAAAGTAAAAGGAAAATATTTTCTGATAGAATAATCTAAAGTAAAAAGAAAAGATTTTCTAATAGAATAATCAACATGGTCAAGCTTATGGAGCAAACTGTTAACACCACCTGGAAAGATCACACTAAACTCTAGACTTTATTCCAAGGTTACTTCTGTGAGCTTTGCTTGCTTTCTTTTGCTGCTTTGCAAGATACCAAAATGATGTCTCTTAAGCTATCAATATGCTTCAGAACCTGTTTCCTGTGTTCATCCAAAAAATTAGTCTCAAAAATAAAATTGCGAATTTCAAAGCTCTTTTTGCAACATATCTATGTATGCTTCAGTGTCAATAGAATCCACAGCAGATTTATACTGAGATCATGGCTAGAAGAGGAAAGATGGTGCAAATAAAATACAATCAGAAACCTAGGTACACAAACCAATGATTTTTTTTATTGCGTTTGCCATGCAAGTGAAAATTCATTATTCACAATAGAAAGTCTTGTAAAAGGCCTTGTGATAAGCCATGCTTAAGCTATTTCACTTGTGCATCAATATTTTTAGGTAGGCGCACAATTATGTCCGTAGGCCTACTAATTGTACCAGTTGGTGATGGACTACAGTTTAGCTTATTAGCCGGTGCCATTGTGCTCTATTTGGTAATCTGAATTCATCTTCAAATAGTCAAAAACAAATGCAATGACAAGGCAAACGTCTCAATTTTCCAATTAAATACTTGCCAAGTCATTTAAAAATAGATTTTGCAATTTTCAAAAGAAAAATTTTATACCTTCCTCCTTGAGAACTTTTAAGTCGTGCGAGGCCAGCAAAAAGCATTGTTTTCCTGCTTCACATTCATGGATTGCCTTTGACGTTCAACTCGATCAAGCTGTGATGACAGTTGAAACAAGTCCATGGTAGTGCCATCTTCACAGGAAACATGGTCCTTGGAATTGGCAAAATGTGAGCCTTGATAAATCCTACTTGTCACACCAAAGTTCATTGAAACTCTACCATCAGATAGGAGAATGGGATCCAAGGGACTTCCTTCCATAGAACTCACTGTCGATGAGGAGAAGCTATTCGACAGACCAGCTGATGAAATCTGAGAGCCAACTCCAACAAGCTTGTCAGATACTTGACCAGTGATATGATACAAACTGCTACCTTGCTTGGTTAAAGGGTAGGCCATAGGAATTCCTGATGAGTGGTCCGAAGAATTCTGTGGTTGGGGTGACAGAAGAGAGAGAGCACAACCAGACTCTGTGATCCCTGAGAACCCTTGAATGGTTGATGCTGTATCAAAAGCAGTTAAGTTTCCATTTCCAAATGAGGTATTCTGTACCAGAGAGTGAGAATCAGAATTTTGGCCCCCAAATTGTTGAGGATAATGGTTAGTGTTCTCACTAAAAAAGCTTCCTGTTGCAGAACTAGCGATGTTGTCATGAAAAATTGGAAATACACTGTCTAACTTATCAGAAGGTAAAACCGCCTTTGGATGAAGATGCTCGTTTGTAATCGGAATCACTAATGATGAATCGAAGTCGGTTCTATCAACTTTCATCCGCCTGCACCAATCACTTGTTCCATATTTTGGAGGGTGCAATAGTCCATTGGGGAGGATACCTTGGCAAATAAAAGACGTAAGCGCAGTGCCATGAAATTGTCCTCCAGCAAACCCTGGGTAATGTTGGGAAAATGATATGATTTTGAGGATAATATAATGACCATTATAGTACCATTGGAAGGTACCATCATGAAGAAAAAGAGGAATGTCCTGATTTTGAAATGTACACGGTGCATACAATGAAAGTTCAGCTTTTGACAACAAAATAAAAATTCCTGAATCGGAAGTTTAGCTTGTACATCTCCAAGATAATTACTGTATCAAATGCAAGGAGACCACTAAGATAATGTTAACAAATACCCACAGACACTGATATATTTACTAACACGTATGCCAATTGGATTAGTACGTTTAGTACATAATAATTTCTAAAACTTAGCACCGCCAGTTGAAGTTAATTATTATATTAAGCAGACTAAGAATCCATGCTTGATAAGAAAGCTTTGTATTCTGACCTACCACCCCAGGGAGCCGCATATTCTTGAGGATAGAATGTAGTATAGATATTGTACTTGCATTGTATTGTTAATGCCCAAAATGGATAGTATATAGCATGAAAGCACAAAGATACTAGGATGGAAATGTTCATTCTCTTGCTTGAACAAAGAATGGCAAGTCAAACTACTTATACACACCAATGAGCACTTGACATTAGGTAGATATAAAGCCTTACTTCGTATAAACTAGCCATGGCTTAAGTGAATATTTTAATCCCCCACCGGAACTGCTACTTGATGATTTGCAAAGAGATTTTATACAGAAACAAGCTAATAGTCTTGAGGATCATAGCTTATTAGCTTCTGTTTTCACCCAAAAACAAAAATTGTACTTATATTGGCTTCCTGACAAATGAAGGAGATCAAAGAGTTTTGAAGTGTTCCATCAGCGCACCAGTAACATCTTAAATCGTTCAATCGTTGATCTCACATCCTGAGTTTAAGTTAGATATACAAGTTGTTCAAATAAACTTGAAAAGCTATTCAGATCCAAGATTCAAATTAACATTCTAGAAAGTGATGCACTACTAAATAATATTGTTTAAATGCTTGTTGACAATGAAACTCTTATCACAACCAACGAGAGGGATTTTGTTAATGCAGATGTTTTACCGTTGCATGGCTGAAGTATCCTTCCAGTCCTCCTAGGGTAAATACCAACTTGTGGTTTTCTCCGGCGCTCATTGTGGCCTGCAAGGCGTTTACGACAGCTGCGCTTACCATCATCAAATTCAGCCAGCAAATGAAACCTGAGCAATCAAAAACTAATATACTTCATAGCAGCCACGGGACTCGTACATTTGGACATACTGCTTTTTAAACATCCCAACATTTTATATATAGCAAGTAATATTCAACCCACCTGAACAATTAGACTTCCAAGAAAGTTTAAGCTAATTTTTAACTAGGTGAATAACGAACAAATGCCACTATAGCTGACTGGTGCTCATAATTTTAGTTTAGATTAACTGAATAAACCTTCTCAGTAGTAGTGGGATGAACACAGAAACGGGTGAGCATCCAATTTCTAGAGAAATAGCATACTGAACTTGTAACTGCCTAACATATGGAATCAGAAATGAACTCTCAGTGAAACCCAACAAACCTGCTACATTGTTGACAAAATCTCTGTTCAATTCCATTCACAACAACTTTTGCAGTCTTGGTGTGAGCTTCACAAACTTTGTGTCTTTTGTGATATTCTTTTGAGGAGCTGAGATCCTTGTTACAGCCATAAACTTGGCAATGTGCAGTCTGGGAGCTCGCTCTAAGTCGCATACCCTTAGGAGGTGTTAAAGGCGCAGATGACTCAGAGAAAGAAGCAACGGCTGATCTTTTACAGATTTCAAAATCCCTAGAATCTCTAAGATCGCCAAACCTTCCCAACTTCAAATCAATAAATGAACAATCCCTGTTATTAGAGTCCGTTGATGAGCTAGAAAACTTTAAAGTGGAGTCACCTTCTAATAAAAATTCATTTGTTGGAGGTCCGAAACTGTTCATGATTTTTTCACGACCAGTCTTACTACTTAGACCATCATGGAATCATTTCCCTGTGAATACTTGATAACCCAATTCCCCAAGACCTTCGTTCTGAGTTGGATGTTGACCTGAGATCAATGTGCTTCCAAACACTTCATCCAGTTTCCAGATCCCAAGCGATGAAGGAAATTTTGATACGTCTAGAAAACTTATGGGACGCAGCTTGTGCCTTAACTAATTCAGAAAGTTACAGCACCTGAGATTAAGGAGAGGTAACTTCGATTCAAGGAAAATCCGTCTCAACACCTCCTTATTTTAAAGGGGAAAACCAAGTTAACTTGAAGTTTCCACTAATGATCTCCAAAAGCCCTGAGAGTCTGTTGAATGATCTTGCTGACCACTATATAGACTTAACCACAAATCCCACCAAGAAGCCCTTTTTGAAGTCTTCAATAGGAAGTTAACCTCAGTGCTTGATATATCAAAAGCTTCACAAAAGAAGGAAACAACCCCATTAAAGAAAAAACCAATAAACAAATGAGAAAGCAGCATATTATATTCTTACTAGACACAAAGCAAGAGCCCACATATATTGAACCCAGAAAAATACAAGACAACTGAAGGAAGGTTCTTATCAGAAAGCTAATTGAGCCAAAGCAGATAAGAGCAAAAGAAATGCATGAACAGTGCAAACGCTGAAGAAGATAGGTATTTAATGGTCAGAAAGCAATGTTCCAAGGTTTTGCAAATGATATGTGTGTGAGAGAGAGAGAGATGAGTTTGCTTTACCAGTTTAGATAGTAGTGGAATTGTAAATGAGTTGTGAGAGAGACCCAACTCACTGAAAATGTTTTACTTGTCACAAACTTCATTGGAACAAAGGAAAGAGCTTATGGTTAAGACTTAAGAGAGCGAGAGAGGACACTGACTTTAGAGAAAGATTCTCATCGGCAGCTTCTTTTGGCTTTGCTTAGAAATGGGGTCAGTCACTATCTGCTTCCTGCTTCCTGCTTCGCAAGCAACCACCAGCGTTTGACAATAAGATCCATTCACCATCCCAAATTCCTTAACATATAGGACTAGGATTTACTGTTGCCAACTCTCTAGTTAGGATGCAATTATTTAGTTAGCATAGAAACCTAACTCTTCAATAAATGAAATACCATAGTTAACGCTTACTTAAATTAATTTCTTAAATCATTTTCAGAACAACTTGTATATTTTGCATGAAAAAGATTGAAAACCCCATCCATGTATTTCATTAGACCTCCGACTTGGAAAGATTGATTAGCAATTCATAATTAGAGAAGAGTTTGATCTGGTGGATACGATTCCATTTTCCAACTACTGTAAGAAGCAAGGCATGTAACTCGTGGAGAATATTCCGTGGAGTGAAGTCATGTAAAACATGGTCTAAACACTAAGTTTTGGACAATACATAAAGAAGTACCCAATTGAAAAACCAGAACCACCCAAGAAAAATGTGCCAATAATAGAGTGAAAACCAGACGCTGCAGTCAACCTTGTCAATTATGTGGGGCGCGTACAGAACTAATAAAAATTAATAAAAAGTGTGTTTTTTTATGAGCGTACGTGGTGGCATTACACTACTACCACGTGGTAGACATTGTGGCGAACTGATCAACTTTAACCAGCCCACATCGATTCGCTTTGATTGCCTAAGAATGTGATGTCGGCACCCAGTTGGTAAGCCAAATACATGACGACAAAACTAACCGTGTCCGAGTTCAGTTGAAAAGAAAATATCTTGTAATGATGATATTCGAAATTTTTATTTCCACCTAATTAATGTTTTCATTTGCTAAAATTCAGTTAAGAGTATGTACGCTTCTGATATGCTAATGCTAATGCTAGGCAGTTAATATATTTAATTTTATATTTATCAATACTAAAATTGAAAATGTGTTTGTATTAATTTCACAAAATTTTATTAGAAAACTGGTAGCTAATTTACTGCAAATATGCCTTTTCCGAATTTACTTTTTTTTAATAAATTAGAATTATAAAAAAAAGATACAAAAGGTTGTGTTCAGTAATTATTTGATCCCTATAATACTTTCCATGAAGTTGCTAGTAATGTTATGAATTTTTTTATTAAATTTGGTACCGAATTTAATTCCAATATGATACGATATTATTCAATACCGGATATTGTTTTAAGTAATTTTTAAAATTATAAAATAGTTCTAAAATTTTGTAAGTTACAAACTTGTCTCTTAATATGTTGTGCTATATAAATATTAATTTTAAATCTAATATGTCTCAAAAATTATAATAATAATCTCCCTGTTTCTATTAATAATACTTTTATCATTTTTCAAATATGAATGATAATCATAATTAATATAAAAAATTGTTTAATTATCATACAGATATAAAACTATGCTTAATAAAAAATAATTCAAATGTTAAAATTTACATTATATAATAAAAATAATTATATCAAAACACCATATATTAAGAGTAATATAGGTCTATGACTCTACAAGCATTATAGTTAGAATTTGCGCCAAGGAACACAATAGAATAAAAGTAAATTTTGAAATAAAAAACATTGACTTTTAAAAGTTTTATATTTATATTACATTTATATAATTTAACATATACAACAAATATATGTGAAATTAAAAGAAAAAAGAGAGAAATAGAAAACATGAAACTTCATTCAATAGAATATTTGTTCAAATACAAAATCTTTATTTTTGAGAGGAGTCTCATCATCACCATCATTCAAATTTATCGCATCAAATGACATGTCAATACTTTCTCTTCTAAAATTTTCTTCCAAGTCACTCTTACCTATGAAATTTGGATTCTCAAAAAATTAATATGTTAAAAGATTGATATAGTCAAGGTAAATTGGATCCATATAACTAATTTTTCTACTAAGAGTCCTAATAAACAAATAAAATTAAATTCATAATAAATTACAATAAATTAAATTAAATTTAATAATGATAACATATCTTTCTCGAAACTTTAAGTGTGTCGAACAAAGAATGAATCGTTTAATCTTTTGTATTCCACTTTATTTCTTTTTTTTTAATAATGAATGAATTCGAATGTGCTCAAATTCCTTTCACACCTCATTGTACTCACATATTGGCCATGTTTGGCAATCAGCTAATTGCATTAGCTATTAGCTGATTTGACCAGCGTATTGCATTAGTTGTTTGTCATTTGATGTTTGGTAAAATTAGTTGTTTAGTATTAACTGTTTACGTGAAAAATAATTTATGAGGACATGATTTTAAAAAAATTATAAGAGTATGAATACTATATATCTTACTATTTCGTTGAATATTCTTATAAGAATTTAGATTTTAGATATTTAATTTTACAAAAATTAAGTTTATAACTCTAATAAAAAAATATAAAATATAATAATAATAATAATAATAATAATAATAATAATAATCCAACGTTAAATTTTATATTAATATGAATATGTATAAATTTTATTATTTAATAAATTAAAAATGACTTATAAGGATATAACTTAAAAAATTTATAAGGTCACGATTAGATATTTAATTTTAAAAAATTAAAATTTTGACAGTAATAAAAATAGAAAAAATTAAATTTTACAAAAAATTTATAAATGTTTCGTGCATAATTCATAAGCATAACACGATGTTATTTATAATGATTAATTTTTCTAATAATTAGGTATAAATTGACTTGCAAAAATTAATTAATATATAGCTT
>JAOSBM010000007.1:12013381-12031504 GCA_027568955.1 Erythroxylum tenue
GAAAGGTAAGATTGGTAGGATGAAAATGTAAGACAATTTGTTATACCTTTGATAACTTAAATTGTGTAATTTAATTTTTTATTACATAATTGATTAATTGTTGATAACATACTAGTTTTATAAAAGTTTAAAGAGTATTTAAATTATTAGTGTTAATTTTGATTATTATAATTGATATTACTTTGTTGTTAATTATATAAGTTTTAAATTTTGATATATAAATAATAAAGATAATTCACACATTTTTTTTATTTTTAAATAATTTACACTTCTTTTTACGAAATATTCTTTTTCGTAGGCCCTATATTGTGTTGAAGAGCATCACTCATCCTTCTTCTTTGTAGTCTGGAGTTGTTCGTCCATCCAGGTAAGTCATCCAATCATGTCTATCATATGTATTACTTTAATAATACGATTATGATACGTTTGGGTTTTGTGTGAATGCAAAAAAGGTCTTGATTTTGTGTTATTTAGAATATTCTTATAATCATTAATGATTTTTTATGTTATTCTTTAATAGTCTAAGTATTTACTGTATGTGGAATGAGTTTGAGATCTTATGGATGATTTGATGCAAAACTAAGTTCCTAGGACGGTATATAGGCTGGAAACCTGTGATGCAGCTCCCATGAGGCTTATCGGTGAAAATTTTCACGAGCCTAGGAGTCATAGTGAGAACTTGCATTCTTGATTCACATATGTAAACAATGCTATGTACTATGGTATTGAAATCAATTGTAGGTGATTAATTCAATTGATTAATACTTCAACTTCAATGTGAATAATGCAAACTTAGTATTAACACAAGAAATTCATATGTTTAATAGACAAGACAGTTCTTTGCATAATAAACCCCCTAGGACGGTATATAGGCTGGAAACCTATGATGCAGCTCTTGTGAGGTTTATTGGTGAAAAATTCCACGAGCCTAAGAGTCACAGTAAGAACTTGTTTTCTTGATTTACAAGTGTAAACAATGCCACGTACCATAGTATTGAAATCAATTGTAGGTTATTAATTCAAACATAAATACTTCAACTTCAATATGATTAATGCAAACTTAGTATTAACACAAGAAATTTATACGTTTAATAGACAAGACAGTTCTTTGCATAATAAACCCCTAGAATAGTATATAGGTTGGAAACCCCCTGATGCAGCTCCCGTGAGGCTTATTGGTGAAAAATTCCACGAGCCTAGGAGTCACAGCAAGAACTTATTTTCTTGATTTACAAGTGTAAAGTTTAGATTCTCTATGAACTTAGGAGATATGAAGGATACTAACTACGAAATTAACAGCTTTGCAGTAATGAGTAATGTTGATAGATCTTGGATGTATAGATGATTAATACCTGATGGTTTCATTAATCTTGAGTTTGTTGAGGGAGTTGAAGCTTTTATTCGTTATGCATATTCTCAACCTGCATATATGGATGACCTAAAGATCAGATGTCCATATAAAAAGTGCAAACACATTTGTTGCCTTCCTATTGATGAAGTGAATGGGCATTTGCTGAGAAAAGGGTTTGTCCCAAATTATTTTGAGTAGACGCGACATGGGGAGCCATTGATTTGTAGTACCTCAAGGGATAATGAAGTAAACTCGTCAGTGAATGTAGATGAGTTTGAAGGGGGAATTGGATTTAGAAAAAATAATATGGGTGTAACTGAAAATCCTTACATACAAATTGTTTATGATGCAACCGGTTATACCTTTCAAGAAAATATAGAAAATCTTAAAGAAGAACCAATCCCATATGCAAAACAATTTTTTGACTTACTACACTCAACTGATCAAGAATTATGGCCAAATTGTGAGGCAATGACTTAATTGTCTTCAATTGCTCGAACATTGAACATAAAGTCTGAAGGGCATATTTATGATCGTGGTTTTGATAAAATTCTTGGATGGTATAATGAATTATTGCCTCGTGATCATATAACGGTTGATAGTTTTTACAATATGAAGAAATTTATTAGGGTCTTGGTTTGCCTGTTGAAAAGATTGATTGTTGCAAATTGGGATGTATGTTATATTGGGGAGATGATGTGGAATTACAAGAGTGCAAAATTTGTGGTCAATCTAAGTTCAAGCCTAGAAAGCGTTTTATGAAACAGAAATTAGTACCCTGGAAGCGGATGCATTATTTCCCGCTAACCCCGAGACTTCAAAGACTATATGCTTCTGATGTTACTGCATCTCACATGAGATGGCATAAGTATCACAAATAGGAAGATGGAATAATGAGTCATACAAATAGGAAGACGGAATAATGAGTCATTCATCGGATGCACTGGCATGACAATATTTCAATAACACTCATTATGAGTTTGTAGATGAAAGTCGAAATGTTAGCTTGGGATTGTCGATGGATAGATTCCAACCTTTTGGTTAATCCGACCAACAATATTTATAATGGTCAATCATAATTACTCCTTATAATTGTCTCTATAGATGTATATGAATGAGGCATATATGTTCTTGACAGTGATTGTGCCAGAACCTACAAATCCAAAGAATAAAATTGATGTGTTCTTATAACCATTGATATATGAATTGCATAATCTGTGGGAATATGGTGTTAAGACACATAATGTGTCTCTGAAACAAAATCCTGTGTTGAGAGAATTTTTGATAGGTATCATTAGTGATTTTCTGGCATATGTTATGTTGTCTGTGTAGGACCTCGGCCTCTCGGGCCTCGCGTGGCCTCTCGGGCCTCACGTCCATAGGGCCTCGGCCTCTTGGGCCTCGCGTCCACCTGCTTGTAGATATTGTCTATTTTAGGCCTCAGCCTCTAGGGCCTCGCACCCTTACGATTTTATTTTTCCACAGGACTTGCCAGGAGGTCGCCCATCCTGGTACTACTCTGGCCCTAACACGTTTAACTTAGGAGTTCTGATAGGATCCGGTGCGATAGGGCATGAAAAACTCGTCTACAAGGGGAAGGTATCCACACCCTTATAAGGGGTGCTTCGTTCTCCTTTCTAACCGATGTGGGATCTTACAATCAACCCCCTAGGAGGCCTAGCGTGCTCGCTAGCACAACGGCCAGGGTATTGACTCTAATTCCAATTGTAGAACCTCGTCCTCTCGAGCCTCGTGTCCACAGGGCCTCGGCCTTTCGGGCCTCGCGCGCACCCACTTGCAGATATTGTCTGCTTTAGGCCTCGACCTCTAGGGCCTCGCACCCTCATGGTTTTGTTTTTCCACAGGACTTCTCAAGAGTTCACCCATCCTGGTACTGCTCTGGCCCTAGCACGTTTAACTTGGGAGTTCTGATGGGATCCGGTGCATTAGGGCATGAAAAATGCGTCTATAAGGGGAAGGTATCCACACCCTTATAAGGGGTGCTTCATTCTCCTTCCTAACTGTTGTGGGATCTTACAGTATGGATGGAGCATAGTAGGAAATTTGGCTTGTCCTTATTGTGGCAATAATTCTGATTTGTTTTATCTTCCAAACGGGGGCAAAACATGTTGATTTGACAATCACAGGAAATTTCTTTCTCCAGATCATCCATTTAGACACATTAAACAAAATTTTATTAAGAATAAGATGGTACAAACACCTCATCCCCCTTATAATGTTGGTGAAGAGATATTGCAGGAGATTGATGAATTAGCGTTGCTGAAAGTTACAAAATTTGAAGCTGATGAAGTTAATACAAGCATTAGTAAAAACTTTGATTGGAGAAAATGAATCATCTTTTGGAATTTTCCATATTGGAAAACTAATTTAATATATCAAAATCTAGATGTGATGCACATTGAAGGGAGGAAAAAAGACAATGCAAAATTATGAGTTGATTTGAAACTTTTTGTAGAATGAATGAGTTACATAAAGATCTTCACACTAGTAAATATACAAAAGCGTGATACACTTTGGACAAAAAACAAAAGAAAATTTTGTGTGAATGGTTGAAAAGTCTAAAGTTTCCCGATAATTATGTTTCAAAATTAACAAGTTGTGTGGACATGAGGAAGTACAAATTATTTTGGATGAAAAGTCATGATTGTCATGTGTTTATGCAAAGGCTAATTCCAATTGCATTTCGAGAGTTGCTACCAAATAAGGTTTGGGAAGTTATAATAGAATTAAGTTTGCTTTTCGAAAGCTTAACATCATTTGAAATCAAGTTAACTGAAATAGAAAAACTAGAAAGGGAAATTCCAATAATTTTGTGCAAATTAGAAGGGATTTTCCCTCCAAACTTCTTTGACTGTATGGAACATCTACCTATGCATTTAGCACCTGAGGCTAAACTTGCCGGTCCAGTTTAATATTGATGAATGTATCTGTTTGAGAGGTAATTCAACAAAAATGACTGTAATTGAAGGAGTAACATGTTTTAATTATAAATTGTAAAACCCTATTCGCTAATGTAGGCATTTGCATCACTTAAAGAAAAATGTCAAAAACAAGGCAAGAGTTTAAGGTTTGATATTTAATGTTTATTTAGTGGAGGAAGCTAGTACATTTTATTAACATTATTTTAAACCGCATGTTCATACAAGAGAAAGAGAAGTTCCTCCTAATGACGATAGGGGAGAAATGAGTGATGCTAATGGTAACTTATCCATTTTCACAAATCCTGGATGAACATATGGACATTCAAGAAGAAGAATGTTAACAAAGGAAGAAATTGAGGTTGCCCATGGTTACATTTTATTGAACTATCAAGAGGTTTAACCTTTCGTGCGATAAGTTGAAATTGATTATTTGGGTTTTGAAATTTAGTTTTATTCATAACTTAAATACATAATAACATTTTTATATTATACGAGGAATGGTTACGCGAGCTAATGCCCGAGAAAACACAGGATGATATTAATAAAGAAGTTGGAAGACAATTTCGTCGATTGTTCAAAAAATATGTAAGTTTTCACTTTCAATTATTAAAATGATTGAATTATAAGATTAAAATGTTGAAATGACATTATATTGTTTAATATGATAATTTCTTTTGTGTAGGCCTTAGAAAATCTAATAGAGAATAAGTTCATATATGATCTTACGAAGGGACCTTTGTGAATTGTTAAATCGTATTTGCTGTATTTCGTTAATGGATAGAAATATTATACAGATTATCATGGTCATAGCATGACAACAATAAATAGTGAAGTTTCTATACAAGAAGAATTGATGGATTTCTATGGTAAAATTATTGAGATACTTGAAATTGAGTACCCTGTATTGCCAATAAAGCGAAGTGTGATATTTAAGTGTGACTAGTTTGATCCAACTCTAAATGTTGGTACAAAAATGCATAGACGATACAATCTAGTTGAAATCAATAAGAGAAGAAGATTTTCGCAATTTAAACATTTCGTGTTGGCAATGCAAGCGATCCAGGTGTATTATGTCCCTTTTCCCAACTTACGATGAAACAAGTCAGATTGGTTGGCCATTTGCAAAGTTAAACTTAAAGGTGTTTTTGAATCACATGAAAAAGGAAAACAAAGAATTGAAAGTAAAGCGTTTCAGGAAGATGATTAAGAAACAAATGCATCTGTTACATATGACGAGAATGAACCTTTGAACGATCCAAATAATGAATATGTTAAAATTTCATCTGGAGAGGACGAGGAGGGCGAGAGATCTGAAGAGAAACCTGAGTTTGATTCTAATTCTTCAGAAAAAGAAGAAGATGATTTTGATTTTGGTTTACAATTAAGTGTTGATAGTGATTAATTTGTGTTTATAATAGAATATTATATTCAACAAATCAATTATTGAATTTTCAATATATTGTGTGAAATATTGAATTGAAATTGTTATATTTATAGAATATTCAATCAAATATGAATTTTAGGTTGAAATATGTCACCAAAGAGAAAATAGGACATGATGCCACCAAGGTTCAGACCACGATTTAGAGCCAATTATCGTCTAAGTGAAGCATTACATTCTACAGTTGCAACCGAATCAGATGTTGTACCTCCAACTACTACACTTGCAGATGAGGCATCACCTTCCATACCTGTTGTTACACCATCCATCACCCCTATACCGATAGAGATATCAGGGGTAAACGATGCGAATAAAGGAGGTGACCTCCAGCCTGGAGTTGAGGGAGTTGATGAAAGAACTTAAATCACAATTGTCAACAATCTGTAAGTGAAAATACATCAAACATCATATGTTTATAATTAAGTTATAGGTTTAAATTTTAAAAATGGTATAAAATTAATTGTTTTAATATTAGGTTGATTCTGTCTAAACCGTGCTCAAGAAACATGACATTTAAATTCAAGGAGAAGATTGATCTTTAGAGTTATATATAGAAAAATATCTCTTAAGCGTCAAAGGATTTTACTATTAGAAGTTTGAGGTACAAAAAATATATTTTTGTATTGATTTTTATACATTAATTAGATAAATATTATATTATATTATAAGTACTTATCGTATGTTTTTCCTTTTGTTTCAGAAAGAATTTCTTAGGAATTTTGAATTTAACGCGGTCTTTTATAAAGTATGGAAGAGAAGAGCACATACACGTTATCGAGACTTTGTTGGTACGATACACGAGACTGGTGTATGACCGCCTTATATTTTTGAATAAATATGGAGTCGTTGGTAACAGTATTGGACATCACCCAAAGCAATGTCCATTTCAGAGCATAATTCTACTAACAGACGTGGAGGACCGAGAGGAAAGGGTCTTCCTATACATATTGAAGGATCTATTACCCACTACAAGCATGCAGAGAGACTTGTAAATATCTACATTTTACATTTATATTCTGATTTCTTTACTTTTGTGTATTTCAATTTAATTTGATGTGTAAATTTTGGAATGAAAATATGTGTTTTATGGAGAATGATAATGTTATAAATGTCTGCTGCCATATATGGCTGTGTTGTTGAGTTACTTTCTTTGTTCAACAGGGGTAAATATCATAAAAATAAAGAAAATTAAGCCAAAATTTTTATAAATTGTAGTTTACTTATAACATTTTATTCTGATATAGGAAAAGTCTATGGGCACAAAGCCTACACCCCGTTAGGTCTTTTTGCACATTCACACTAAGAAGCATAACGATGTAACATTTGTCAACATCCAATGCAGAGAACTAAATGTATGTGAATTTTATACTTTAATATTAATGCTTAATAATCATCACCTACTAGCATAAACATTGCCTTCTGATAGGAACAAATACAAAAAGCATTCAACAACAGTCTCAATAGTCTGAAAATGTTGATGAGAGTCAAACCTATATTCATGCAGTGGGTGGTAGGGACCGTCATAGAAGGATATTCGACTTAGGTTCATTTGTGAACACATGTTATTCGCAATCTTCTACATCTAGTACAGCAGCATCTAGTAGGCAGTTCACACTCAATGAAGTCCATGAGCTTCAAAGCACAGTACATACATTGGCAACTTAATTGCAATCAGCTCCGTAATGAGGTGGATAAGTTGAAGGGGAAGGACAGCACCTCATCACAGCAATCAAAGCATCTGCGGTCACCAAATGAATAGTATACTTGTAGTCATTTCGTATGAATTAAATACTTATTATGTAAAAAATATTTTTTATTATCAATTAAGATAATTTTTACTTTATATCATCAATCAAATTTTTGTTTTAATAAATTAAATGTAGAAACAAATCAAAATATTATCAACAGATAACTAATAACTGTATAAATTATGCATCAACCATAAGATTATCAAATAAAATTACATGCAGGGAAAAATTAAAAAACAATTTTAGTAAATTTACCAACGGAAAAACAAAGTTTGTCAGTAAAATCTATTTTATTTACCGATTGACAGCCAATAACTGTCGATAATGTTGTCGTTAACTTACCGATAGAATAATCCTGTCCGTTGGACCGAAACAATCTTTCCATTGCTAAACTTACCGACAACACAAAATAATCGTCGGTGAATAAAATGTCTGTCGGTAAATTTGCGACGAAAAATTTGTGGCTCGTTATAAATTGTTACCTACGTCCGTTTCTCCGATGCTTTTATTCGATAGTAAATTAACATAACTTACCGACGAAATGTGTGAATTTTTTTTGGGTAAATTTTGTCGCTAAACTTTATTTTTTTTGTAGTGATAGTGTACGAAGCTAAAAAGGAGAAGTTGAATTTTGTAACCATTGAAATGAAGATAAAAAAAACAAAAGAAGATTAAGACTCATCAACGTCATTTTTCATTATATATTATTCTTTGTAATCATATTTTGTTAATTTGATGATGCAAAAGACTCATCATGTTTAAACATTTTGTTTCACTTTATTATATGAGTCTTTACATTAATCAAGAGGTATTGAAGCTTCTGTTTTTAATATCAAAGTCTTTTGATCTTTTAAATAATCTTTGGAATACTTCCTGGGAAGTAGTTTTAATCATAACGACATTAATAAAAATGTGTTTGAACATTTAAAGGTGTTAAAATCATGTTTTTGAGGTGATTGGATAACTTATATAGATTAATGGTCAACTATTATAGGTTAAAGTTGTTAAATTTGAATATTGAGATTTTACTATAACATTGGTTGATGTATTGGTCAACCAATAGGTCATATTATTCTATTAGTATCTTTTACTAGTCGATTAGTGTTCCAACAGCTAGTGAAGCTAAAGCTTTTAATACATACTAGTCGATGAGTATAATATGTCAAATATATTTAATGTAACGGCTAGTTCTTGGCTCCAACGACTATTATAAGTTTCAAAACACTATAAATAGGTGTTTTTCATTGATTTAGCATCAAGTAGCATTGAGTGTCCGATACACACATTTGTAAGTATTTTTTAATCATTTGAGCAATTGAGAGCATGAGCCATTCATTATCTCATTTGGTAATTATCAAAATATCCAAGTTAGCAATTTTGAGTTTTAAGCTATTTTTGGGGTTTGTGGTCATTGTATTAGGTTTATCTAAAACTGGTTTGGGGTTCTTCTATACCTTAAAGAGAGATTGAAAATAAGGTTCCTCCTTGCCAAAATAAAAGATTATACAAAGTTTATTCTTTGTCTTGAAATAAAAATTATAATGAACATCTAAGATAAGTTTTAGGAGTGAACGTAGGTAAAAAATTGTTTGTTGAACTACTATAAATTGGCTTACGTTTCTCTTTTCTTATTCTTTATTTTATTGCTTACAAACATAATTGAATTCATTTACTTTTATTTCATTCTTGCATTTTTGACAGTTTGTAAACATTGTTTTATAAGTTAGTATACTTCAATTCAAATCTTGAATTCATGCAATTCACTTGCCTCTTTCTGGATGCCATTAGAAAATAACAATAGTAATTATAACATAGTCTATTAGAAAAATAAAGTTTCAAAATTTATATCATGTCCCTCGTCAAGTCGTGGGGTTATCCTTATAATGAATTAGCTTGCTTGCATTCTTTTGTTTGGTGTCATCTTAATTGGTAACAGTGGCGTCTAATACTGAAAAAAGACATGATAAGAGCGAGGGGCACCTCATCAGAGAAGGATATATAACAGAAAATATCTAATGTCGAGTAATAGGAAAACTATATCCCAACAGCTAGCAACTAGATAGGGACAATCACAAAAAGTTCAGGTTTTGACCCCTAAGTTAACCAACATAAGGCAAAAACAATCAACCATCAGCCATCAACCATGAAAGGACTGCAATAGAGGAACAGAAGCAAGGCCATATAATAGTTTTCTTATCCAGTTAGTATAAAAAATCAAATTTACTAAACCTTAGGAATCAATCTCAAATTAAGGAAAGGAAGCATTGAGGTGACTAAATAGACATCGTATGTACCTTCGAAACGGAAGTGAACGATGGTCATTAGATATTCTTGTAATAAGAAGTTGACACGTGCCCAACTGAAAAGTTTGCTCTCTTTGGTGGTTGCTCTTGACGTCAAGTAGAAGTAGACCTTACAGTAAAAAATCAGTGAAAAAAAGCTAATAATATAAAGTAACATCAAAAAGCGAGAGATAAAAGAAACATTAACTCGATTCATATTATATGCTATTTACATAAAGAAAAATGCATATTTGAAGTAACGTCAGTGTGGTCACGGATCGGTATGTAAGGAGAGAAAAGGTGAAAAACTTGGACAATTATGGTCGTATACTGAGCAAAGGTCCTCCATGAAATGACATGAAGATAGATATATACACTGTACTATATACATAATATACATACACTAAAAATCTAATACGTATGAAACGACATTTATTCCCAGGGTTTCCATTTCTTTCTTTGCACATGTTCACTTTATCTGTTTCAGGAGCCTTTGTAACAGTGGCCTTTCAGAAGTTTGTGAAGCTCCTAACCAAGAAAAGAAAGAGTGGTTGAGAGAGAGAGAGAGAGAGAGAGAGAGAGAGAGAGATAGAGACCGTACTCTGTGTTGTGGTCGTGTGAATGTTTGCGTGGATTGGGGTAACATAGCGAGAGAAAAATGGGAAGAGGGAGAGTTGAGTTGAAGAGAATCGAGAACAAAGTCAACAGGCAGGTTACTTTTTCTAAGAGAAGAAATGGGTTACTTAAGAAAGCTTATGAACTGTCTGTTCTTTGTGATGCTGAAGTTGGTCTCATTGTCTTCTCTAATCGTGGAAAGCTCTATGAGTTTTGTAGCAGTTATAGGTATTGTATATATCATGATCTCTCTTTCTCTCTGGACGTTTATATATGTGCCCGATGATAGTTTCATATACATCTTAACTGAGTTCATGGATGTTTATGGTTTATATGGATCCAAGATCTGTGTGTTTTGACAACCTATTTGTTACTAGGAGCTACTTAGGGTTTTGCTCGTTTTCATGATCTAAGGAATGTTCCTTTCAAATTTTCTTGAATAGGGAGGAACAGCCTTAGAGCTGAAAGTTCAGATTTATTTTTGTTTTGATTCACTTGAAGGTTTGAGTTTCTTACTGCCATTTATGAAGACCTAGTAGTTTTCTTTTTTTCCGTTCTAAATTTATAATTGTCTTATTTTGCTAAATAAGTAAGGTTGGAAACATGTTCCAACCAATTGTTAATCCCTCTACAGAGAAAAACTTATGAGTATATGGTTATATCGTTCATCTTTGCTTCTCTTCAAAGAGTAGTTTTATAATTTATAGACAACCAGTTGATCATTAAGTGGTTAGTAGGTCGTCGTACTAATTACCTCATAAGGTTCTGGTTACTCATGTCAAAGTCATGTCCAAGGTTATTAAACAGAGGTCACTGTTAAGATTCGGTGCAGGCGATGTGATGGTTTGCAGGCTTACATCTGCTGGATTTTGATGGTGCACCTATAAAACTGTTTCAAAGAGTGAGGCCTGAGAGAGAGAGAGGCGCTGATGTTTGTGCTTCTAAAAAGCATCAAAACATGGCGAAATGTATTTATGATTATAACTGGATTTTAAAAGGACCGACTTTTCTTAGTCTGGTTTTTGTTGGTTTCTTTCTACTCTCTTTAACAAAAACTTTATTCTGAATTGAATGATGGAAAACACTCAAGAAGTGCAACCGGGAGCTCAAAATTCAACTTACACGAACCGAAAAGTTGGCATAAGAAGGAAAACTTTTAATAGCCTAATAAGGTTATTATTAAGTTGAAGCATATGCTCTATTGGTTTGGCTATTTCAATTTCTTGAAGGTTTGAGCACCTAGCTGAGCTGCCAAACTCTGTCTGTCGATTGTACTTGGCATTTTGCTCTTATTTCTTTTTAATTTTTGGTCTGTACTGTCTCGCTTCTGCTGTTGCTCAGCAGAAAGGAAAAGAAGAGAAGAAGAAGAAACATTATCTATCTACGCTAGTTATCCATTTAAGAAACATATAACAATGAACTTACTTCAACTTGGAAATCCTGATTTGTCACAACCCTCACCCTGATTACCCTTTTCCTCTCAGGCCCTGAATCACACTGGAGAGTGTAGAAATTTTATATATTAAAAGGAATCTAGGATTATTTAATAGTATTTTTATTTTCCCCTTAATTGGATTGATACATTAATTAAAAGACATTGATGATTTAATTGTGAAATCTATGAAATTTTATGTAAAATTATCTATTCATATTTAATGGCTATATCTTAACTTTTTAAATGCTAACTCTCCATACTATACGTGGTAGGTTAATCTCAACAATTGATTAGCTTCTTATGACATGATTAATTAATTACACCCCATGAACTCATAATTACAACCTATTTAATGTGGCCACAAAATATTGGGCGGGGAAGGAAACTTTCACAGTATTCTGCCTAGGATCATCTTTGTTGATATTGTCTCTTTCCTTGCTTCTATCTTAGCATGATTAAGACTCTTGAGAGGTACCAGAATTGCAGTTATGGCGCTCTGGAAGCCAGCAGACCAGCGAGTCAATTACAGGTATTTAGTTTGGTAATTCAGTTAAATTGTTTGCTTTACTTTGTTAGATTCCTTAAAAGAAGGAAACAACAGCAAAAAAAAAAAAAAAACTTCAATGCTTGTTCATTTTTTACATACATTGGAGAAGGTTATAATGCTGTTATTACTGGTAGACACTTAGTTCAAATGTTGTTATCTGCTAATTCATTCCGTTTTTTCAGAATCATTTACGGTTAGTTCTAGATAATATGTCAAGATTCAGGGTTAGTGTAATTCTACAAAATTAATGGTTCATGTGACATATTGAAGCAGCACAGCTACGAGGAATATCTGAAGCTCAAAGCTAGAGTGGAGGTCCTACAGAGATCTCAGAGGTAAACTCTCTCCATGTCCCTATGCAACTGAAATTCGGAAGCTGTATTAGCTAATCAACATTAATTTGTAACTTGCAACTGATTGAGGATTTGCAATGTGATCATGTAACAGTTAGTTGATCCTTTGTTTTGAACAGGAATTTCCTTGGGGAGGAATTGGGACCCTTGAATTCAAAGGAGCTTGAGCAGCTTGAGCATCAACTAGAGGCATCTTTGATGCAGATTAGGTCAACAAAGGTACTCATCTCCTAGATTATATTGCTATCTAACTAAACATCCTCTATATAAATAGCCCACATCCCTATTAAACTTTCGACTAATTCAGTAATTCTTAAGACTATTAATATCTTAAAAGATGATTAGAGATGCTTACATCATTCAATATTCAAGAAAGAAATTTAAGAAATTTCCCACACCGCAAGCTCCAGTAGTGTTGCCCTTATAGTTGTGTACTTTGTTTAACATACAGAGGCAGGAAAATATACTACTTAAGAACTCACATTTACTCTTCCCTGCCGTACTTTTCAGACCCAGTTTATGCTTGATCAACTTGCTGATCTTCATAACAGGGTAGGTCTCCCTATGCATGTCTGTTATGTGCAAATTTACCTTTTTCTTCCCCTTAAATGTATACGTCATATCCGTTCTTGAATCATATTGTTACATTCTTATTGGAGCAGGAACAACTCCTACTGGAAACCAATAAGGCTTTAAGGAGAAAGGTATTAGTAGTTTCCACTTCTATCACATGTGTTCCAAGTTTCTTTTTTTTTTTTTTTTTTGATAAGCTTTTGTTGTGATAAATAGTAGCAGTAGGAATACCTGTCCCTTTACAAAAGTTTAAGGTAACCCTAATGCATATGGATGGATCGAGGATTTGTGCAGGATTTATATGCATATACTTGGGTTTTCTATAGTTGCAATTCTCAAAATAAATTTTGTTGTACCCTTTTTTAGTACATCAAAAAGGATAATTTTGTCTTAGTTTCCATCAGTTTGCAGAAACAAATACACCAATTCCAGCTCGACTAGCATGGGAAGCAGGAGGACATAACACTCCATGTACCCGTCCTCCAAGTCAATCAGAAGGCTTCTTCCATCCATTAGGAGGAAGCTCCACTCTGCAAATTGGGTACTCATCATGATAAAACCCTTAACATTCGAGGGTTTCCAGTTTTGTTCTTTTCTGATGATATTGGTTGAAGATTCGAAATTTTCATTTGGTGCAGATACAATCCTGTGGTTGAAGACGATGTCAATGTTAATGGCCATCCTCAAAATGTCAATGGCTACATTCCCGGGTGGATGCTCTAAATTGACGACTTCTTTATATCCACTGGAATTTATCTCGCTGCTTATTTCCTCTCTTTTCATTTATTTTTGGATGTGCTTTATATCATAATGTCAAGCTTTATATTATGTTCGACGACAATAAGCGCATGCTTCTACTATGCAGTGATTAGAAAAAGGAAATGACAGCTACTGTTCCCAACATGTGGGATTTAATGTACGGCTTCCATGGACCATGGTTATGTTTGTAAATAAAATTCTGAAATATCTGTTATAAGTGTTTCAGCATCAGTAAAGCAGAAGAATACTGTAAAGAAGTGAACGTTGATTGAAGTCTCTCCATTCAATAATTATTTTTCTTTTTTATATTTTTTGTTTTGTTTTTAATAGGGGAATCAAACTCAACATTTTCTTTCTTTTTTTTTAACTTGTATGGGCTAATTTGAGGTTGCTTTTTTTTTACTAATTTCTAACATTTTAAACTATAATTTCAAAAAAAATATTTTAAAGTAAGGGGGTGAAATTTATTTCCTTTATTTTTAATATATTATGGATCTATTACCAAATTTAAATATTATTTTATTGTACAAGATATTATATATATATATATATATATACATATATATACACACACTTTCTTTGTAATTTGAGTTATTTTTAAAGAACTTTTATAGATTAATATTATTAAAAAAAGATCTTTATACTTGATTCAATAATTCTTATAATTTTTATTAAATTTTTTGACGTGACTGATAAGGAACATATAATTATATATATATAATTAATTTTCGTCAAATCTTTTTCAAAAAATTAAATAAAAATTATAAGACTATAAAAATAAGTATGAAAAGTTTTTAATATTAAATTACAAGATTTTAAAAAATAAATAAAATATATAAGAATTGTTGTATATGTTTTATATTTTAATTGTACCCAACAAATACACTTGAAATCCGCCTTATACCAAGCTTTCACACTAATGTGGTAGCAATAGGCAACTAGAGTTCAAGTTCTTGAAGAAAAGCAAGTCATGCTTGGCACTTACACACAACTCAATGAAAATAAACAACTTCTACCTCTTTTACATAGTAATGATTTAGAAAAATATGTTGATGGCACCTTAATAGCACTACCTCAACAAATTAATAATTAATCAAGTCCAACTTATCATGATTGGTATAAACAAGATTAATTAGTTTTTAACTAGATCATTGGCTCTATCATGAGAGCCTTATTCCTCAATTTGTTAGTGTTTCCAACTCCTATACTACATGAAAAAAATTAGCCAATACTTATGGTTGGGGTTCTAAGGCACAGGTACGAACCATTAAAGCAAAATTCTTTAAGCTAACAAAGGAACATAGTGAATCTATTGCTCGGTATACTTAACTAGCAAAAGGAATGTTTAATCAGTTGGCAGTGCTTAACAGTCCTATTATGGAGGATGATTTGGTTCAGGTTGTTAATTATTAATGGCTTGGGTCTAGCATATAGACCCTTTGATTGGTCTCTTAAAATTTGTTTAGATGCTATTTCTTTTGATGATTTATATGGATTATTTCTTAGTGAAAAGGAGAATCTTGTTGTTGAAATAGATGCAAAGCCACTTATACAACCTACAACTCAATATGTGAATTCAACTATCAGAGGATATTCATCTCTTGGTAGAGGAAGAAATCAAATGATTACATATGGTAGAAGACATTCCAATGTTAGTACCTTTTTTGGTGGAAATTTTTGATCTCCACATGAGCTTCCTCATAATTCTTACATAACTGGCAATTTGGTGGACAATATTTATTGTCATAATTGTAACGCATTTGGTCATGTCTCTAGGCAATGTCTCTCACCAAATTATAGAGTTACCAACCCATGACAACAGAACTTAAACTAGGTCAAACCAAATTCTAATCTTGCAACATCAATTATGCAATCTCAATTCTAGACACTGGAGCAACTCACAATCTTACTCCTGATTTAGAAAATATTATATTTCATAATGAATATCATGGTCCTGAAGCTGTCAAAATTGGAAATGGTAGATTCCTTCCTATCTCTCATGTTGATTCACCTTTTTGTCAATCTTCAAATAATTCTTTTCACCTTGTTAGAATTTTTTTTTTGGTAAATCAGAAAAACTTTATACAAATATAAAAAGTTATATACACAGCTAGAGATGTTCCAGAAACCACAACCTACAAAAGTTTCACAGAGGAGAAACCAATGTGCAAACACAAAGTAGAGAGAGACAGCACACCCTCAATACACGTCTCTCGAGCAGCCTGACAGCACTAAATCCAATACCCTAATACATAATCTCCCTAACAACTAGGATACTGTCATATAATGACCAGCAGCAAAACTACAACAAACAGAAAACCAATGCTACATCCACAGCCAGTAAACCCCACCAGAAAACACAATCAACTAGCAATACCCCCAAGTACACGCAAACACCACCTGGAATCTTGCTCAAACCCAATTGGAGGGAATTAAACCCCTCCTCCTCAGTGACCCAGAGAAGACCCTAAAACTGCATTATGAGCAAACGAAATAACCAGAAATCGAAGACAGACATATTTACCTTCCCTTAGTGTTTAGGCGGAGCTGCTCCATAGCTTGTAAGATCACCTGCGAGGTAACCCGCCCGATATCCGAGGCTTCATCACGAAAGGTGCAAAGGTTTCGTTTATACCACAAGTTATACACAACAACCGACAGGACAACACAAAAGGTCTGAATAATGTTTCTGCTTTTACTAACGCCAATAATGTTTTCGTTGAATTGTTTCATGATTAAGGATATCCACACGAAGGAGCTCCTTCATTTAGGCCAAAATGATAATGGTTTATACTCTATGTTCTTAGAACCCATTCGACGGCCTCGTAGTCCAGTTACCATAATGAATTCCACTCTAAAGCAGTGGCATTCGCATTTGAGACATGAAAATTATCAAATAGTTTGACAAGCTCTTCAGCAATACAAAATTCCTTCTATTTCTCCTAATAAATTGAGTCTTTGTCATGCTTCTAGTGTTAGAAAGAGTCATAAGTTGCCTTTTTCAGTCTCTCATTTTAAAGCTTACAGTCCACTTGATTTTATTTGTTTTAATATTTAGGGTCTATCTCTTGTTTCTTCAATGGATGGCAACTGATATTATGTACTGTTTTATGATCATTATTCTAAATATTTTCGGATTTATTTTATTAAGTATAAATATGAAGTGCTTAGCATTTTCATCAAGTTTTGTCATATTCTTGAAAAATGTTTTAATCGACAAATAAAAAGCTTTCAAGCTTATTAGGGAGGGTAATATCAAATCTTGCAATCATATTTACCTGAAAATGGAATAACTCAATGCATCTCCTATCTTAAAACTACAAAACAAAATGGATGTGCGAAAAGAAACCACCGACATATTATAAAATATTGGTTTGGCTTTACTTCAACATTCCTCCATTCCCGCAAATTATTGAAGTTATGTTGTTGATACTACAGTTTACACAATAAATCGATTGCCTACATTTATTCTTTCTCATTCTAATCCATATCAAATTATGTTTCAACAAAGTCTCGATTACAATAATTTGCATAGTTTGGCTACTTGTGTTATCCTTAGTTACGACCTCATGCTCCATATAACTTAGCACCTTGTCCCAAACAGTATGTTTAATGGAATATAGTAAACTTCATAAAGATATCTATTGTTTTGATCTTGAATCTAAAAAGTAGTTTCCTTTTTTCAAATCTTCAATGTTGAGTTCTAGTGTTCAAGATTCCTCATCATCCACTATATTTTTACCATCACGATTCACTCAAACTTCTACCTCACCCACCATTACCTCAGTCATTGCCTAATGTAAGAACCTTAACCAATTCCACTTCTCAAAAACACCTTTTGCTATAAGGACAACATCATCAACCCCACCCATATGCCATGCATCAACATCATCTCAACCCCTCGCCACACCCACTATTGATGTCTCTTTTATTTCCTCAGCCAACACATTTACACCACCATACACTACAACAAAAATGACATACGGTAACAGGTGATAATTGTTATTAAATATGAATGGTAACACTAATGACTATGCTATGACAGCCCATGTTACTAAAGATATGATGCTTTAGTAA
>JAOSBM010000007.1:12176265-12187672 GCA_027568955.1 Erythroxylum tenue
AACACCATTTTAGGCTATAATTCATCATAACCATAACTAACAAAAGTATACACACATTTTACCTATATCTCATAAAATCACTTAAATTCTCAAATTTTCTTTTTCTTTACACATGACTAATTCACCACAAATTTTTCATTTCATGCCAAATTTTAACTCGTAATTTTGAGAAAAAAATTCGGGGTCCAACAATGTCGATAATGCAACACCAAAAATTTTGAATTGTAACTTTAAAATAAAATAAAAAAGTTAACTAATAACACGTAATATTATTATAAGCTAAAAAAATACCGTTATAGAAGTTCACTTTCAGTCTCCTACATACAATTATTGGATAAGAGTATAGGGATTCGGTAATTTGTCGGCCCTCGTTATTAACAAAAGAGTTCCACATCGACAGTACAACCGTCTGATGTCTAATAAAAGAAAGAAATGTTAGAACAAACAAAGAATTTATCTCAATTTCATGCAAAATATAAAGAATAACAAAGAATTAAAAATACTCTTTGTTGGCGATAACAAATTTTTGCACAGTTTAATTTTTTCCATCTCTGTTGATTTCTTTTTTATCCAAGACTTCAATAACGACGACCAAAATATCTATCACGTGTTAAACATAAATATAATTAGGGACAATAGAAAAATTGTGAATATTGTATAAAGAAACATATTAAGGATCTAACCAATTGATTTTTGCTTGTCGTTCACACAGTTGATTAGATCGCTGACAGGTGTGAAGTTAAATTTCACGGGAATGATGGTAACATCATCAGGAAGAGGTTCAATGTCAGTGCGGTTCGTAATTATCCATTGTATTTTCGAATCTTCAGTTTGATATTGAGTCGGAATTGACTTCACATGGCATTAGAAATGATATATTTCCTACATGACTGTAGGATGTGGCTCATTCGTTGGATATCATTGTTGAATATAATACCCTTAACTTGTGACCCCTATTAATAATAAGGAAATTATTAATAATTAAGTAAAAACATGTAAAATGAAGAAAGTGTAATTGTTATACCTCATAATCAAATAAGATAAACTTTTGTCTTTTTGATGGTGTACCAGGTGAAGTGACAATATGTTGTTTTTCTTGGACGATAATTTCACAAGACCACCATTGAGCGCCAGGTAAAATATCTTTAATCAATAAATGGTTTTCCATACTAAAAAAATTCTTTTAATGAATTAGTCAAGAGAAAGAAAAATTTTTATAAAATGAAATTATATCGAGTTGAAAAGAAACAATTAACATACCTCTTGATAATTTATCTTTTATAATTTGGCTAATTGAAAATTTTCATTAAAAACAATATTTCTTCTTTTTTGGTCGAACTTTTTCAAAATTTCCTAGAATAATCAGAACTTTAACTGATTCAGGAGTTCGAGCTCTTGACAGAGCCACATATCGTTGTCCATGTGAGAATACAGGTTGACGGAGATAAATTCCTACGTGATCAAGTATTTGACCTTGGGGTTTCTTTATGGTCATTGCAAAACACAAATGAATAGGGAACTGTGTTCGGACGAACGGAATTCCTTTTTTTTTCATTTTTTGAAGATTGTAAGGGAATTTTAGGTATAAAAATCAAATTTCCTTTGTGAGGTCCAAACACAATTTTTGCAGAAATTGTATGATCTTTTAATCGTCTACATATCAACCTTGTTCCATTGCACAGTCCCTCAGTTGAATTCAAATTTCTCAGTAGCATAATTGGGGAGCCTTCTTTGAGTAACAGTTTATGTGGAGGTAGGCCTTTAGGATTTAAAGAATTGAGAAAATCTCCATAATCAGTTTGATGTCTTCGGTCAATCGTCTTGTCAAAGCTCATTTATGAATCCATATTTCCTGACAATTTTTGAATCATCATGTCATTAATTTCGTCAACACAATTGATTGTTGGACATAGTACACATCTGTTTATCATCTGATACGGATCAGATGAATATAAGCTTAGGTCAGGAAAAACGTTTTCAAGTAACCTGGTGAACGTAACGACATATTAGAAAAATGTAATTGCAATTGTAAAAAAAGGATAGTAAAATATATAATGAAAAATAGTAACATGTTAAGAGACTCATCCTTGTTGTCATAAGGAATAACCAATTCTTTTGGCAAGCATATTTGATCTTGGTCATCTGTCGGCTCAGTGCCTTTGCCAACACACAATAAAAATTCGCAAAAAGCTGGATTTGATATAGCTCTCATATTTATCATCAAAGAGAATTTACACATGTGTGGCCAGAGATGTGAATTTAGAAGACTTGAATCAATGAGTTGTTGTTTTGTCGCTTGGTCAATAACTGGCAATGTTTGACGAAAGTTGCCACCAAATACAAAAAATTTTCCTCCAAAAGGCTAATCAGAGTCCATGATATCTTGAAGTAAATCATGAAATGCTTCAATGGCTTCTCATTTTGCCATGGAAGCCTCGTCCCATAAGATAAGACTAGATTCAAATTTTAATTTTGTAGTACTGCTTTGTTTGCTCAATTGACAAACTTTTTTCTTCGACAAATCAAGCGGGATTTTAAATCTTGAGTGAGTTGTCCTACCATCTGGAAGGATTGATGCTACAACGCCCGATGTAGCGACAACAATTGCAATATGGCCCTGTGATCGTAAATTTGCAAGCAAAGCTCGATATAAGAAAGTTTTTCCAGTTCCACCAGGAGCATTAATAAAAAAAACTTCCACCGCTTGAAGTAAAAATTGAATTCATAATCAAATCAAATATGTTCTTTTGCTCATTATTTAACCTTGATTATAACAATAGGTCTTCTGGTTCAATCTGTATATTCATCTCACTTTGTACTTCTTTAGTTTATTGTTGATGATAATCAACATGAAATTGATGATCAGTAAAATAATAATTGGTCAAGCTTTTCCCCATTTGCTCTAGAGATTTATTAATATCTTGAAGGGCCATTTTTTTAACGTCATCAGATGTATACGTGTTATAGGAAGAAGAAGCATACTAGTAGTCAAAACAATGGTTGTCCCTGAATGTTTCCCAAAGTTACTTAGGATTTTTCTGTGAACAATAGAACAAGAGTGTAGTAAATAAAAGTCTGAGGGTTGCTAGCATTTGAAACATAACAGCTTCCTCAAGTGTTTGTTCTATATAAGAGTCAGATGCTAGCAATCCTAATTGTAGTGTAGCCTCCCTGAAATAAGTTTTCTTGTCACCATTAACAGTTAACAAGTTATCAAATGATGTTGGTCCCTTAACACGCGTGAGTAATAAGCTCAAGAAATACCTTTCTCCTTCTCTAGGGTCAAAAGTAACCAATCTTCCTATTACTTTTCTTCGACTTCTTTCCGACCATGTTTTTGTTTTTTGATTCCAAACAAAATGTTCTGGAAAATCTTTATACAGACATTTCATGCTTTCTGCCTTTTTATTTGTCAAATTCATCTTAAAAAATTCGGTCATCTTTGTTTTCGAGAAGTTGATATTTCTCAACAAATAAAACAAATTAGCATTTTTGTCAAAGGAAATAAACTGTTGATCTGGGAGGTGAACATGTAGTCTATAAACTGACGGATTAATCTCTGCTACACGAAATTCATATATGCACCATAAAGCTTCTGGAGGTGAAATCCAACGACTTTCTTGGAAATTACTGATTTCATCAATATTAGTTGTGTTCTCTTGATCGATAACGCTAAAGTTGACAAAGTCATGGCCCTTAAAGACATATTTGTATAAGTACTTACCAAGCTTCACAGTTGAACATATTTCAACATTAATGTGACAATCGAGTAGCATCAAAAGGTATGGATTATGAGGAACCACCCACCTATTATCAACCTCATGTCTGCAAATTTTCGCTTTCCTTCCATCATCTCTTCGTCTATAGCATAGATAACTGTCTTCACCATGAACAGTAAAAGTATTAAAATTCTTGGGATAATGGTTTTTGCATACACCATTTCTCATGCAAGGACAATCTTTGTTCATAAAACCACAGGGACCGTGAATCATATGCATAATGACAAGAGAATATAACCATGAATTTTGATCAGGGTTTGGTATTTCAGCAGATATGATCTGATCATAAGAATCTGGATTTAGCAATTTAAAATGCAGCTTAAGTATCAACAATAAATGAGCATGAGAAAATCCACGTTTCTGAAATTCAATAACGTAAACAAATGCAGCGACATCTCTAAAGATTTGTTTTTTGATTAACTCATTTTTTAGAATTTCAAATTTAGCTCTGAATACTCTACCAATAAATTCTGTCTATCTTGCGTCTTTTCATAAAATTTAAGACTGTCTTATATTTCTTTCCACATAGGATTGCAAGTCATAGTAAGGAAAATATTTGGTTTACCATATTTTTGTACCAGAGCCATTGCATCGAGATAACGTCGCTTCATGCCCCTTAGACCACCGATAAACGAAACTGGGAGCACAACTCGATGGCCAATTCTAAAACCTTCTGTTTGACCAACGGTAATACTATCCAAAACACCTTGTAAAATTTTTGTCCGTATCTCATTTTGTTTTTTTTATGAAAATCAAGTCAGGACGTTTCAATCTTTATATAAGTACCAACAACAAATTGCTGAAGTAGTCTTAAGCTATAGAGCAGCATGGATTCGTCATTTTCTCTCATTTGGAGCCAATTGCAATAATATTCTCTAGTAGAAACCAAACCATCTTCACAGTATCCTTGTTCAGCAATTGGTAGGGAAAAAATAAAATTGATAAATCGAACTGTGCAATTAAACAATATTTGGAAAACGACAAAACAAAAAGAAAAACTTGCCTGTGTTTTCGAGAGAGAATAATTCAGACGAATCAGTAAAGGAGTCGAGAGGAACATCACTCCCTTCATTTACAACATTGCTAATGTTTCTCTGTGGAATCAACCGTTTAATGCCACGATTCCATCCAGATTCACCTCGAGGAAATAGAAGTGGATATTGAAGCGGGTCATAACATGCATAATAAGACTGAATTCTATAACTTAAACCCGAGTGAACGTAGACTTGGATATGAGGACATTTATCATTTTGCTCATCATCAATTTCAGTCCATATAGCAACCACTTATGATGCAGTAGGAAGATTATAAACACGTTGATCAAGGTCGGGATAACATCTGAGAACTATTCCATGATTCTCAAGTGATGGAATGTCTCTAAGACTTCGAAAGAACTTCGCATAAGGGTTATCTTGAAGAACTGTCATAATCAGTCTTAATGTACTTTCATGACGTTTATCACAATTGTCAGTCCTTCGTTTTAGTTCTTTGTTAGTATCAAAGAAATAGAGTTGAGATACCTTATTGGTTGTTGGCACTAAACTGTCAAGGAAATGATAAATTTGTCCTTGAAGGCGGAATGTATGAATCCCTTTCTTGTTTTTTGTTAGTTCGCGATCATATCTAGCTCCATATGAAGTAAAAGCTACATTTTTATTGTATGTACGAACATTCTTCCTGAAATGTTCTGATTCTTCGTCATTACTAGAAATTGATCGTTTTAAAGCATAAGGCATTTGAGGAGAAACAATGAAAATTTGTCCTGACGAACAACAAAACGATGGAGGTTTAAGATAAAATCATTTTGCATGACTGTTCACAATTTGGAACAAAATGGAATTGTTTAGGCTATTTAATGCGAAGGTGACTAGTGAAATTAATCAACCAATTATACGTTATTTTCTTCAAATATATGAAGATTAAGGTATATTTAAGATTCTTCTAATTTTAATATTACATTACTAAATATTGTTTTTATTTTAATATTACATTACTAAATATAATGTTTATACATATAGATGATTTGATCCAAACTGACACTGTTGACGATCATAGCAACAAGTACACTTAGAAGCTCTCTCAGTCTCCACCCTCTAGTATCCAATTTCCACACTTCGTTTGTCTGGCATGATATTATCTTAATTTTGTAAATTGTATTATTTCTTGTAAAATAATTAGGATAATCATTCGTGTACATCACAAATTTCTATAGTTAATGAATTTGGTTTTATCAATTATCTCTTATCATAATTAATAAATTATTTAAGTAAATTTAAAATTCGTAATTAATTAAATTGAAATTGCAAACTATAATTAACTTAATGAATGTTTCTACAAATTCCTAATCAATTGAATTAAAATTCCTAATCAATTATTTATTTATATAATCACATGTTTCAATGGAAGGTAAATTAATTATTTATATAATGACTTGTTTCAATTGAAGGTTATTATTAAATTCAAATTAATTAATTCAACTTTGTATTTTTTAACATTATAATGTCAATGCAACTTCAGTTAATTAAATTAATTAACTAATGTTAATGTTTTATTGCTTATAATTTTATTTTTAATTATACATTAATTTAGTTTTGTTAGAGTCCTTATTCCTTAGTAAATTTTCTAAAGTATATAATATGACATATAGCATTTTTTAATAAATTTTATATAGCATTTTTAAATAAAATTTCTTTATTAAAGTTTATTTAATTTATTAGAATGTTTGTATGAGAGTGTGCATTTGTTAGAGACAGATATGCTCTAATAAGAGAGAAGTCGACAACAACAGCCTCATATCTTTTGCACAGTACTAACAAAACACTAACTACCATTGGGTGCCTTGACTTAGAACTTTTATGAGTTGAATGAGAGAACTTTTATGAGTTGAAGAATTAGCTAATTCAACTCGATAATATCTTACAAATTCACTTTTTAAGAATATATAAACAATTATAGTAAGTTTTAATAAAATTAATAATTTAAAAAAACATATCAAAAGTATTTATAACATGTATTATAGTTTTAATAAAATAATATCTATTTTAATATAATATACTAAGAGTTTAAATGCATTAAGAGTAATCATGATTTAATTTCTTTTAATTTGTTTAATAAAAATATACAATTTTGCAATGATTAATTAGTAATAGATATAATATGAAAAGACAATAATATTTATGGAAGAAAAAAATCAACAAAAACTAAAAGTTACATGTATAATTATTATTTAAAGTATATAATTTACAACAATAAACAACATCAATTAAGAGTTCCGTACATAATTTATAAAAACATTAAAAGTTTGAAAATATTATATTATAAACTTAATATACTTATTTTTATAAAAATAATATTAAAAAGAATTATAATAATTTTTTAAACACGTTAAAATAATATTTGAAATAAATTGTACTTAGATATTAACTTTTTTATTTACATTGTAATTAATTGTTATAATAAAATCACAAAATTGAAATTAAATTCACTTGTTTGTAGGGAATAATTATACAACATTATTATAGCTATATATTTTTAATAAATATATATATCGGTTCGTATTTTATATCATTTATTTTATATAAATATTTTGTACAATTTATAGGTAAATCCATCTTACACTTTATTGTAAATGGTTATGCTATAATTTATAATTTAAGAATTCAAATTCTCTTAAATTAAATATATAAAAAATTTTAAAATTTATAAAAATTTCTGGCCGACTCAAGCCTGAAGGGTTGCCCGTGGCCCGCCTGGGCTGACCTACAGGCTAGTTGATTCTGGCTTGCCCACAGGCCACAGGCCGCCCCCATGGGCCAAGTCTAGGTCGAATTATATTTTGGCCTCCATAAATACCTTTGAAATTTGCTCAATATACTAAGAGAAAATGTTCACTATGCATCTTTGAAAAGTAACGGGTGCATTGCACAAACCAAACGACATCCTTCAATAAGAAAATGTACTATATAGGCATGTGAATATTTTCTTTTCTTAGTATTTTGGTACAATAAGGATCTGAAGAAAACCTAAGAATCCATCTAAAAAATAGTAATATTTATATCCAATAAGTCTCTCAAGCATGTGATCAATAAATGGAAAGGAAAACTGGTCTTTACAAGTTACAGTATTATATTTTCTATAATCAATGCACACAGGTGGAACCTAACTCACCATCCTAATCAGTCACCATTGTGATTCTAGATTTCTTTAAAACCACCTATATTGAACTTACCCACTTATTGTGAGAGATAGGATAAATGACTTTAGTGTTAAAAAGCTTCAGTACTTCCTTCTCATAACTTCCATCATTGGAGAATTTAACCTATGTTATGCCTGTCTAGTGAACTTGGCATCCTCCTTAAGAAAAATGTGATGCATGCATATAGAAAGGCTTATTTCTCGAATATCTACAATTGTCTATCCAATGACCTTTTTGTTCTCTTTTAATATACAAAACAGTTTAGCTTCCTGATCAGAAATCAAAACTACAGAAATAATAATTGGAAGAGTCTGATTGTCTCCCAAATATGTATACTTCAAGTGGGCAGGTAGTGGTTTCGACTCTACATTAGTTACTTGCATATCAGAAGGCAATATCCTCCAGTAAGATTCAGGTAACGTTATAGAAGCAAGTCCATACCTATAATAGTGCCCCGATATCCTAGGGTACATACCAAGACGTCCTGAGGACATTTCAGTATATAACCTACGATAATGGTGCGGTACGTTCAATCATAACATTCACTTAGCATGGCATCATTTATCTTTATTCTCTTATAAAACATCATAAGGAAAGTCACAATATTTTTAAACCAAATTTCCTCATTTCATTTCATAAAAACCGAATGTCTACAATTTTTCTTTCAACATTCATACTTATACAACATCATGGCCTAATACAAAAAAATTGCTACATGAAAGAGGAAATACACAAAAATCTATCTAATCTGTCCGAACCCAGCTGATCGACCTTTGGGCCAATTCTTCTCTTTCCCAAAAGTACAAGTCTACACTGCTTGTAGTGTCCCTCAGTAGCTAATATCATCTCTCGGTCCTGAAAAGTCAACGTTGCAATTTTGGTGAGTTTTCTCAATTAGGTAACTATCATTGATGGTTCACTCAATTCATACAACACGTCATACATATAACATATATTTCACAACTTTGCATAAATGATCACATATCACATTCTCACTTAAGAATAGGCAAATTTTTCATTTCAATCAATCAAACACACTTATTAAAATGCATACGAAATGCTCATGTGACTCTTTCCATTTTTTCGTTGTTGTGACCGAGTGCCTAAACGGTCTTGTATCCATTGTGGATACCGGGCTTATTTATATTGTCCCTTATTTGTTGGGGATACAGGGCTCATTTTACATAGTGAGCCTTTAGCTCTTAATCACATTTGGAGCTTTAAGCTCATTTTCGATGGCTACTCAAGTCACAACTCTCATTATCTGATCATGCATTCATGTATGGAATGCATCTCTCATAATCAATCATGTCATGAAACATTTAGTTCGTCGCGTTCACATTCAAGTAGCACTTCAATGTCTCATTCATATATCCCAATCATCGAACCTTCATTTTTCAGAATCAATTCACTTTCATTCAATAACTCCAACATAATATAAAGCAAACAATTAATTGAGTGTGACCGTCTAGGTTACTCACAAGTGACTCTCGAAGCTACTGCTTGGAAGTTCCAGCAACGTCTAGAGGTTGACGTTCCAGTTGCTCCTCTATAACAAGCAATATACGCATATCACAATTTGGCATAGTTGTAAGTGTTTAAAAATGCATATGTATGTATATGAAATATGTACAATGCATGTTCATGACAATCCCGAGTATTTATTCATTAGTTTCGTCACAAAATCAACCCCATATCAAGACTCGCCTAAGTATAATTTATATTTAGGTTTATACCTCAATATAATTATTAAAATCACAATTCATAACTCATTGAATCACCTTCAGATTTTTCCCAAAAACAAACTTTCGGGTCTACTGTTCGGGATCATTTAGACAATGGAAATGAAGTAATTTGGTCATACTCTCTTAAATTTCTTCCTCTAACTATCCTCTAAACAATCTTTCTCATCTCAGACCATCATCTTACAACTATTCCTCAACTCTAATTTCATTCTTTTGGTCATCTCTAAAAATCTTAAAACCCACGTATATACATACATACACTGTGAAAAGAAAAATAGAGCATATATTTCTCTATCAACTTTCCATATCTCTGTACTCTTTCATGCATATTTTTATGGTTCTTTCTAACTCAAAATCATCTCGACGCTATCTTATAACATTTTTATCATCAAAACCAAAAATCCATAGATCCACATTTTCATCTTTTATTCACAGTGAACATGAAAAATGTCTATTTTTCTCTTATTCATAATAGGACAATAAATCACCATTTTTTGTTTCATAAAATAACAACTCTAAAGGATTAATAAGATACTCACTTGATAAAATTCCAAAATCTTCAAAAACTCCAAGAAACCCTAACTCTCATGCACCCTCATACATCATCTTGACGGTGGTTTAGGTTAGGTTTTTCTTGAGGCAAAAGGAAGAGATGACGAAGTTGCAGTAGCAAAAGGTAACTGAAAGAAAAATGTAACTCTAGGGAAGATTTCCGTGAATCAAAAGTCCATGAAGGAAAAAGCTTGCAGAAGATAGTTTTGAAGAAAAGACTAAGTCAAAAAGTAACTTAGTCTTTCAAGTATATAAAGAAACGTGAAATGGGTTTGTTAAATCAAGAAGACTTCACTTCTTCTATTGATTTTGATAAAATTTAAATAATAATAATAATAGAAGTGTGTGAACTGTTTTGATGAATTTGTTAAGTTCGCAGATAAATATGTATGGCACAATTCATCAAATCAAGAAGATACTTAAGTAAAAGCTGAATGACATGAAGCGTCAAAAATGGGTCAGACAAAGTGATTAAGTATGAGATGATCAGACGAAGTGATCAAGTCTGACCTGATCAGACAAAGTGATTAAGTCTGAGATGGATCAGACGAAGCGCTTAAGTCATAGATGGATCAGACCGATCAAGTCTCAGACGGATCAAACGAAGTGATCAAGTCTCAGATGGATCAGACAGATTAAGTCTCAGATGGATCAGATGAAGTGATCAAGTCTCAGACGGATCAGACGGAGTAGACGCATCTAAGCAAGACGCAGATGAACTACACGCATCTAAGCAAGACAAACGAAGTGTACGCGTCCAAGCAAGACACGGACAAAGTACACGCCTCTAAGCAAGACAGTCGAAGTACATGTGTCCAAACAAGATGAAGACACAGTACATGCGTCCAAGCAAGACAGACGAAGTACATACGTCTAAGCAAGCCAGACGAAGTACATGCGTCCAAGCAAGACGCAGACAAAGTACACGCGTCTAAGCAGGACAGAAGAAGTACACACATCCATGCAAGATGCAGACAAAGTACACGCATCTAAGCAAGACGTAGATGAAGTAGACGATGTAATTGAAGAATGTACCAGAACATCCATTAGTTGGAGTTGGTTACAGGACTCAACTAATAACAGACTCTAGAAGATTTTAAAGGTTCATATCTTAGACGATTTAGCACAATTCAACT
>JAOSBM010000007.1:12371646-12383792 GCA_027568955.1 Erythroxylum tenue
CTAAGGAAACAAGGACGGACGACTGCAAAGTAAGAGAGCCTCTATGATAATACACAAAAGTTAGTAATAATACATTTTCGTTTGTCATAATCTCTGTGCATCCTGACAAACTCAAAAGTTACTACATGTACAATCATGCTGCTCTCGAGTGGGTATAAACCAGGAGATGACATGAATAAAAAGACCCCAAACATGAGACAAAGGTTTCCCAAAAAATTAAAAAATCGAAGTAAGAAAGAAAAAGGAATATTATGATGCCACTATACTAGCCTTTAGTTGTCTTCATCTTCTTTAAGGCTTGTTGAGATTCCTTGCAAGTTGAAATCCTTGAACGTTTTGTCCCTAGATTATCAGAGGGAACGTTGTTTTCCTAATCCAAAATCAGACAAAGACAATGAGTCAATACAATAGTTCAATGAAATGGATAAACTACTGTGATAAAAAACTACTGTGGAAAATCAGATAAACCTTAAGAGCGGGAGTTGTCGCAATTGGTCGATCACCCGCTTGCTTCCCAAGCTCAATTTGCACTGAGATGCTAGCTTGTGACAAATCTACTCCAGAACCCTGTAGTGCTTGAGTCAAATTATCTAGCAACCTGTTCAAAAACATCATCAGCTATGTTTTTTTATTCATTATAATGTGCAATATGAAACAAACCAAAGTCAGTTTCCAGTCAGATCATCAAAGCACAAGAAGATGTTAGCAGTGCAAAGCAGAAGCTCCTTAAAATGAGTTTAAGGCTCGTTCTTCACAGACATGGTTACAAGTTTATAAATTTGCAGAAGAAAACTCCATGAAGGAACCTAGTCCATATATAATTCCTGATACTTATATCTCATGGCAAGTTAGTATAGGATACCATAGAGACAGAGTATAGTAGCCTCAAACAAATGAATAATAAGCCAGTTGAAGGAAGAATACAGCATCTTCCATCTTAGAAAATATGAGGATAATAGGGAATATACAAGTTATATAGAAATCAGAGTAATCTGTGTTTTCTGAAAATAAAAATAAAGAATCAATTCACTAATAAAAAAGGGAATGGAAAGAAAAGCAATCAAAATGAACAAAAAGAAATAAAGTTGCTGGCTTTTGGAAGGGTCATAATAGTAAAATGTACAACTCACCCTCTGGAGTAAACACTTGATACACTAATAGTACCACCTTCGATGGTTAGATCCTCTTGTTTCAGCTTATCAGCCACAATTGTTCTTGTATGACACAATTGAGCTTGATGCTGATTTTCCAAGATCTCAAACTCAGATCCTAGCGTAGGTGGAAATTGTGTAATAGAACTTCTTGTAGGGCACAAGTTTTGAGGAAGTGACACTGGAAAAGGCACTGCTCTGTTTGTTATTCCTGGATGATGATCTAGTGGCTTAAAGTTCACGTCAGCTTCTGCCTGATTGCTTACATCTCCATGAATACAAGCAGACACAGCCATGCTTTTCTCATTCAATTTTGTAGCAACCACGGATCCATTACCAGATCCACTAACTATTCGTTGAGATTGATCAACGTAACTCTCTGCTTGCCTATTATTGTTTTCCTGTTTCAAACGAAAGAGAGATCAACTGCTTGGTAGAAACATCAACAAGTATGACAAGAGATTCAATTACATTTTTTCCCATACCACAAAAACTATATAAATACAAGTCGAGGGATTACCCAAGGCACCAACTTTGCTTGTTCATGGTTCCATAATGCATATGACCCTTCATATTTTTGCACTTTCTCCTGTAAAAACTGGACGTACTCAATAACCTGCAGAAGATTCAAACATTCTATCATCCTACAAAAATAACACCATATAACAAGGTAAAGAACACGAAATTAAAATTTTTATGTACCTCCAATAGGAAAGACGCCTTATCTCTCTTCTGATCACTGCGAGGAATAAGTTCTCTCAACATCTGAAACCTGCAAAATAGGTTTCAAGTTCTAGTAAACCTTGAAGTTGGCAATGAATTTGTACCTATTAATCAAATAGTTTACATTCAGCAAAAGGATGGGCAACGAAAATTTGACCAATGAATGTAAACCTGCCGATAACTTTTATGCAATTCAAAAAGGGTATCCCGTTAGATGGTTTACGCATTAGTAACAAAGAAAACATTGCGTTCTTGACAAAAAAGGAGTATTATTGAGAAGAAATCAAGAAAAGGTGGTGGGAAAAGCATGCCTGTCGTTGATTTTGCTTCTTCTGCGTTGTTCGGTGGCGGAATGTTTAGAGCGTGGCGTGTTAGCTTTCTCATCACTGCTCTTCCTCTCCACTTTTACTCTCAATTTTCCTGCAATCTCCAAGATGTAAATGGAAAAGAAATATAATACAAACCCCAAGTTGAAATTCTTTTCAAGAAAAAGTCTTTTACAGAAAAAATAAAGAAAGAGGCAATAGTTTAGTATAGGAGCAGAGTAGAGTAGAGTACCTTTATGCACAGAGGAAGGGCTTTCTTTCTTGAGGACAATCTCTTCGTCGTCGTCTAGATCGTCATCCTGTGTGCTTGATTTTATCATTTCAATAAAGCTCTGGTTCTTCTGTCCCGATGGCCTGTTTAAAAGATTGGATACTTAGTTATGCAATGAGAGAGAGAGAGAGAGAAAGTAAAGAAACTTAAAATAGGAAGAGAAGAGAAAGGAACAGACTGAGAAGAAGATAAGGAGCTAAAACTGTTGCGATGGTTGTCGGACGACGACTGTGACGGCCTAGGAGCCTTGGACGCCGTTTCTGTTACCAGCAAAAACAGACCCCAACAATTCATTATATAGTTATATACTGAAAACATGGACTATGCATCAAATGAATCTTATCAAAATAAGATAATCATCTCCCAGTTTCTTTTTCTTTTTCAGGTTTTACTCTTTCAGATCACATATTGTTACCTTCTTTTATTACTTAGTTGTTTTCGCATGTCCGTTGCCCTTTTGTTGTCTATAGTATCCTAAAAATTCTATATAAATAAAAAAAAGTAGGCAAACCATTGACTCGGTGAATCTACAGTATCCTAGATATTAGCAGTTCATGGGTTCTACATTCCCATGCAAATAATGAAGCGAAGATAACACTTTAACAACAAGGAGCAATTCAAGAAGCTTACCTCTTATAGCACTGGAGTTGGACTTCTCCCCAACATTCTCCTTCCCTGTCTTTCCCTTCTTTGATGCAGATTCTTCCCACAGTGTAAACCCACTTCCAGTGTAAGAACTGCAGTTGGAATTCTCGCCGTTTCTTTCTGTGCTACTTGCTTCAGCTACCGTGAACACCATGCACTCCGGCTTTGGAGGTCTTTGATTAAAATAGGAGACGTGGCTAATACTGTAAGTTCCAATGCCTCCTGGGAGGATATGCTCCGCGGAGGTTGGCGGCAGAGGCTTTTCCAGGGTTGGAATCTTGTTGGATTCTTCTTTGGCTGCAGACGCCTTCCCCGCCCGTTCCAACGGTCGAAGAAAATCGTGAGTTTTTAGGTACCCACCTGTCCATTCATCACAAAGTCAAACAAGATATATTTGTAATTAGTATTTGAATTGTATGAATATGATGTACTTTAGCATTTTCCCTTAAAACTTTGAATGAATTCATCATGTAGTAGGATGAAATGGGCGTGCCAATTAATTTTTCTACTAAAAGAATCATTAATCAGAAGAAACTGGCCAATATGGTATTACTAACGAAACCGAAAGCAAGTAGCTTTTGATTTCTAATTCATTGCCTAGGCCTTTGTTTATGTAAATTCGTATATAATAACCTTTTTTTTTTCGGAATTTTCTTTGAGCGAGGTCCAAATACCATGTCATGTCCAATTCCCTCAGTGGGACCCATTCCCACACATAACCACGATACTCCCAAAATCTGATGGTGCTCATTTCTGTGTCTAAGTCACTCTTTTCAGATTTTGGGAAACCCTGCTTGCAGGACCCACCCAGCAATTCCATGATTCAATAGCTATCACGTGCACGTCCAGAATTTTTATCTCACGAAAATAAAAATACTAATACCATTTTTTCGTATGAATCAATTTTAAACAGAAAAAGAGAGAGAGCATACCTTGGGATTGGGAAGCCGGTTTTGGATCATGTTGGACAGCTGAATGAGTGTACAGGGAAAGAAAGTCATGCGTTGGTTTCCTTTCTCCTGTAAAACAATAACATTTTCCATTTGCATGCTTTTCGTATCACAAAAAATTAAGACGGAAACATAAACTTTCTGATACCTTCTGTTCCAAAAGAACGTTGTTGAGGAGGCTCCATCATCCACAGAATTTATAGGCTTCACTTAATTTTAGTTTGGTGAGATTTGGAGCAGATAACTTAAAATTCTTTTCTCGCAATTGATTCTGCTCAGATCCGTTTCGGATAGAAAAATCGAGTTTGGTGAGAGTTATCACGGCTCCGCCGGAGATCGGCGGCGCATGTACTTCGCCTCGGCGAAGTTGACAGTTAATTCCGAGTCTGGAGTTTGATGTATCGTAGCCGCGGTCTTGAATGCTCTCTGACAAAATCTTCTCTCCCAAGATCAACAAGTAGAATTTCAAATGACTGGTTTCGACGAACCTGAAACCAAAATCCAACAGAATTGGACGTACCAAAGGCTGCTCTAATCAAAATTACGTACAATTCTAAGCTTCGCAAAAAAGGCTGCTTACCTTTGATCTGAATTATAAAAATCAAGCGCGGTTCGAGCTTGGGAATTTTCCAAGAAATTCAACTGCCAAAACTTGAAACACCGAAATGTAGAGAGAAGAAAGTAATCGAACCCCACAATTTAAAAGAACTGACAATGAAAAATGCAGAAAGGATCTCCTTGTATTGGGACCAAAAACGTCTCTTTCTTTTCTCTCCTCTTTTACTCTTCAAAGAATTTTCCTTCCCACCAAACAGCGCTGCGAAATAAACTCTATCTCTCTCTCTCTCTCTCTCAGTGTGCGCTTTTGCTTTAAGGTCTTTTTACACAGTTTACCATTTGCTTGTTCCGTTAAGTCGAAACGGTGTTTCCTTAACGTCGTTGCGGCGGGGCCAACGGCGTTAGTGTCACGGATTCTTGGGTGGGTTGGTTTCAGTTAGTCATTAAAAAATATATTTTTTAAATATTGTAATACATCCGTTTAACCTGGCTGGGTGTGACGTTCTCATTGTGGTTCACGGACACAATAATTTTTCACCTTTTAATATTTCATGTCTCGACAATCCCAATACATAATGTTTTTTTTTGTGTGAATATAAAATAGTTAACATCATAAAAAGGTAAAACCAGGAGCACTGTTGGACTGGAGTTGGGAATAGAAGAAAGAGAGAGAGAGCTGACAGATTGTACTGTTAAAAATGAAAGAGTAGATGGAAGAAAGGTACTGGAAGCATACGCAGAGTCAGACACGGACACAGGCTTTGAGAGGTCATGTAAGATCTGGTGCCCAGCATGTGCACCCAGGACGTGCAGTGTCCCCACCTTTGGTCTCATCGGGCCAATTCTCTTTTAGCCTCTTGCTTCCAAAGCTCACGTGATGACAGGTTAAACTTAAAACTCATCACAAGAGAGCGTTGACTCCCTGGATTAACAAAGTGGGAGAGATAATATTAGCGTGGTTTACAACTCATGATTAGTGCACAGATCCCAATTATGGATTAGTTAAAATTGGGAGGATGTTGGTGGCAAAGGTCACGTGCCCTGCACCTCTCCCTTGAAGTGTGGTGCCCTCACTGTCGTTTAGCTGTGCTTATGGCCCCCATGTGCCTCTCTATTCAGCCTTTACTCCCACTCTCTCTACTACCGCAACATATGCAATACGAAGTCCCTCCCTAACCATTGGTTTTGCTTTCCCCTTCTTTTTTATAACCTTCCCTGCTTTATATACATTGCGTTCTTAATACCATTATTATAATTAATCCATAAGCTCAACAATCATGGCAACCATTCACATTGGCATGCACTTTGGTGCATTGCAACAGCTAACTAGCAGGCAATTAAGATAATATGCTCCTTTCTTTTTTCATCTTCTTTCCACATTTTTATGTAACAACAATAAAATTAAAGATAGCAAGAACATGGCTCTCCCATTCGGAATATTCTACTTTAAACTCTTCATAGTGCTATGATTAAGTACCCTTTTGTCGTAATGGAACATATTAAAGAAATAAGGTTCCTGCTTTTGGTGATCCCTATGCAGATATGCTGTCTAGGTAGTCGACTAGATCTATATTATGTCCATATTTTCATGGCTTTATATTATAATAACATTTAGGTACTATACTAATCTGTCTCCGTCTTATACTCAGCGGGAAATTAAACAAGCGCGCGACATAGGCTTCATCTTTAACCATATATATATATCTACGTTTGGTTTACAGAAGGAAAAAGGAAAGTGGCGATTTTTTCTTGAAAGATAGGCGTTGCCGATGAAAACAGAAAACTGTAACTCTACGCTAATTGAGAGTTTTTATTTTTATTAGTATTTTTTTCCGAACTATCCTTTATAAATAAAAAAAAAAGAGCATTGAACTACTGAAAAGCACGTGACGAGGGAGTGGAAATGCTGCGTCCACGAGAGAGAGAGAGAGGCTGAACATGAAATTAGCAAAGGCCCGATCACAGTGGGTAGGGTGGGTGATGCAATAACACGAAAAAGTGATGTGTAGTCATTTTCATGCTTTGTCGTCACTGATGCATATGGTGGGCCGCCTGAGTTGACCCCTCAACTCACGTGCAAAATTTACGTAAGCTAATAATGTACGAACAACACTACTTTGTAATCACCCAACCAACCCACACCAAGCGTCCCAATCACTTTCAATTTTAATATTTTATAGCCACTGCAATAATCTTTTTTTTTAGTTGTACCCAAAAAAAATAGAAATTATAGTAATAAATATAACGAAGAATGAAAATAAATATATTTTTATTTTTTTTACTATATTGAGTATATTCATTATTGCTATAAAAGGAATATTAAAATACTATTTATCCAATCATAATATATTATCAACCAATTTTTTATTTATTACTCATTTCTTAAAATAAATATTGAAAAATTCGTACTCAATTATTCAAAGACTTTGAAAAAGAAGGAAAGAGTTAAAAATTTTAATAAAAGAATCTATACCTAATATTTTTAATACGTATGGGATAAAGTTTTAAATATAATATATATGACCTAATCTAAATTAAGTATTTCATATATCAATAAATTTTAAACTAAATAAAAGTTTTTATAAAAATTATATAATGTAATTTATCATTTAAATTTTTTTGAAATGACATAATATTTTAGAATTAGAAAAAGAAATCCACAAAACAATTAAGTCATCATCTAAAAAGGTTACAATATAAAAGTATAATCAACTTGGCCCGTGATCTTTCCATCGGGACACGGAGTTTAATTAGTATTTAGTGCAAGAATCAAAGCTAGGTAAAATCCTCTATCAATAATACATTAAAGACATCTATGACGAATCTACTTTTTATTTATTTAACGATAAAACATAAAGTCGTATGTTGCTGCTGTATATGAAGTTTGATTAGACTTAAATTTGGACATTTAAGGAATTGGTTTAGGGATCAGTTAAGTACGGGTATATTTGGTGATGACTCCTCTTTCTCTTTCGCACTTCCTAATCCTAACAAAAACCCTTGCCTCTCTGTTTTGGCCTTCGAGGAGTTTGATTAAGACAGGTGTCAGTCAAACCGCGATATCCGGGGCACATCGCGTGACTAAAACATTGTTCGCCTTTCATCACGTGGCCAACTCACGGTTGTGTTTCGTGCTGGGCCCCACATTTCATTAATCACTCCCGTTTTCCAACATTAATTTACGTGCATCATTCTCACTGTTTGTTATTATTTTTTAATTTTAATTTTATTAAATTAATCTCATCCATTGATGAATTTATCTCACATGCAGGAAGTACAACACACGCTCTCTGGCTCTGATGTGCGTAACAAAATAAATATAAATTAGTCAAACTATAAAAAGAAATTACGATTTTTAAAAAATTTTCTGTAAATATTTTTTTAGAAATCTCATATTTAATATATAAAAAGGTGTCATTATAATTAAAATAAGATAAATCTAATTAATAATTTATCTTTAATTTTTAATTAAATAATTTTTAAGTATAGATTAAAATTATGTTCTACTAACATATCATGATCACTGATTCACTCGAATAATGTCAATATATAAATTTACTGTAACTGTATGACATAGCTGTAACTAATATAGGCATAGTTGATTCTACAAAGATATTAAGTACTAGTAATTACCCATTTTCTATCATCTAACCTATGAATCATATTTTTTATTTAGTTAAAAATTAAACCAAATAAAAAATTAAAATTAAAATAATTATGAATGCAAGAAAAAGGAAAGTACTTAGAAATTTTAATATCAAATAATAGTGTATAAGTAATGAATCCCCTAAGAATCATTAAATATTAACCCTTTATCATGCAATTATATTATTAATTATTGTACCGTGAAAATTCTTATCTTATGTTAATATCTTTTTCAAGACTATTAATAACTAATTTATCAGTTGATTAACATAATTCTTTCTAGTTAAAACTGATAAGATTGCATTCTCAATTTATGAATTTTGCTATTAAATTTGACCCTAATTCAGAGAATCTTTAGGTTTGTATGCAATTTCTTCTAAGTATGGTAGATTTACTCATACAAGAGGATTTTACAATCTCAATCATATAAAACCAAATCGTGCACTAATATTTCAGATATATTAGAACAACAATAGAATGTATAATTGAATCACAATAAATCAATCAATATAATTGCATTAAATAAAAAGATCAAAACATATTGTTATCCCAAATTGGGGTTCATCACACCCATATAATAAGCATGTTTAGTTACTCGTAGAAAACGAAATCAATAATAAAAATGTAGATAACCTAATAAAAAAAAGAAATCATAATTCTAAACCCCCCTTTTTTTTCTATTGGATTTTCTTGCAAGTTTGGATTTGACGTTGTTATCTAATAGATCTCTTGACGTGTTTTTCTCTTCCCTTGATCAGAACTATCGCCTTTGAATATGTCTCGTGAATTAAAATCTCTTCAAAACTCGACTCTCTCTTGTTTGTCTCTGTTCAGGTCCTTTTATAGTAAAAATTAAGATTTCTGGGATATATACGGCCACTTATACACAGGTATATAAGAGACCACGTATATTAAAAAATACATGAATTCGTGATTTCACATGAGCACAGAGACTTACACGAGCACACATACATGGCCCTATATATCAATATACAATGGAGTGTAACTCCACACGATCAGAACTAAAATTCTTCAATCTTCACAAGTTTATCAAGACTTACATAGTTACTTTACACGGTCGTGTAGGGGTGTAAGCCTTTAGTTGCTTCAAATCTTTGTTTTATGTCACAATTTAATCCGAATTCTTCTTCTTTTGGTCTATGAAGGCAATTATTACCTATAAATGCACTTGGAGAAAATTAAGTACCAATTATATAATAAAAGTATAAAATATCAAGCAACAAAAGTATAAAATATCAAGCAAAATATGTTAAATATAGGTCTATAATTATAGTCAAATATATATCTATCAACCACCAAATATTAGAAATGTCAAAATGATTTAACTTATACTTTAATTCTTTCATCATACGATATTTTAATTAGACATATAGTATGTAATTAATGTCTACGATATTTAGATTAAATCATATTCTTTCTTACTAATTAGCAATTAATTTATAACTGATATTTGAAAATATTCTTTTCAAATCTCAACTCACTTGAACAAGATAATTCTTTAAACCATTACTAATAAAGGATAGTGAGACATTTTTCTGATTAATTTAGAGTAATGAATCCTTAATTGACATACTCAATTATTTCTATATAGTTCGTAATATATCCAAATACTACTGACTGGGCTACTATGATTAAAATAAGTCATAAGTAATCTCAAAACATAATAATTTATATATAAAATATTTTGGTAATCTTAAATATAAGGATCGATTATACAATCATCATTATAAAAAAGTTACCAACACATAAGTAATGTTATGTTCATAATCATTGTGATTAGATTAATTTAATGAACTAATTTTTTAGGGTAAAAGGCACATACCTCCTATATGTTTTAAGAAACTTTTGAAAAATCTCTTCATCTTAAAATTTATTGAAAACACCCTTTCTAGTTTTCAAATTTTTAGAAAAAACTCATTTTCTTATATTTCAGTTAAAAAATAATAATGAAATATACAAGACATAAACATCATACTTGTGCCAATTAAATGATGCCTTATATAACGATTCAACTTAATTCTTAAACTCAAACTGAACTAACTAAATCTTAACAAAACTAATATTTTAATATAATTTTCTTAATTTATTAATTTAAATCAAGTTTAGGAACAAAGTTGAATTACCATATTAGTGAAATTTGATTACTATATGTTTGATATTCATATCGCATGCATTTTATGGGTATTTGTAATTGAAGTATAAAAAAAAGAGTTTTTAAAAATATTTTTTTCAAGAATTTTAAAGATTTAAGTGTTTGTTTAAAGCTTCTTAAACTACCGGAGATGTTTATTAATTTATCCTATTTTTTAATAAGCACTCATATATTTATTTAGGTTTCTTTATATTTTAATTTATGATATCAATTATTTTCTTCGTAAGAAAGAAACACCATTTCCGCTAGTTTTATTATTACGTCACATAATGTCTTATAAAATTACAACTAAGAACTATTAAAAAAATACATAAATACCAATTAGATATCATAATTGTAATTTTATCAAAAATTTAATTGAACACTAATTATTTTAAGATTTTTATTTTTAGAATTAAATATCAAATATAATTAACAAAAGCACATAAATATAAAGACTGCCTTTATTGATTAAAATAATAATATGGTACATTAAATTAAAAAAAACTGCGACGAGGGTGAAAGTAAAGGTTACAAGAAATCAAGTGGACGTGATAGCACGTGGCATGAGATTAGGTGGTTCGTCTCTCTCTTTCTCTTTGCTTTGGCTTTTACTTTCTCTAACTCGTGACGGTATCACGTGGGGGTGATAAGTGGGACCCGCGAATTACCTCTAAAGCAAATAAACGGGCCAGTGGGGTGCATGTGCGCTCGACCTGTCGTTTATGGGTCTCTTTTTTGCGACATTTTCATTTTTCATTTAAACTAAAGTCCCCTCATGACGAGAATCGACAACATCCTCTGTCACGTGGCCTCTTCGATCTTTTCGGCTGGTGTTAACTGGTGAGACGTGGGCAACTCCTAGTGGATCAGTTTCTGCTCTACTGTACGTATAATAACAAGCCCCTAGTATTATTAAATTCTTATTTGTAAAGTTGATGATATGAATTTGATTCTGTTTTCTGTTATAAAATTTGAGAAAATTTTGAAATTAAAATTTGTTCTTATTGCATTGAATTTAAATTAGTATTGATTCGAAAATTTTTTGGCCAAAGAGAATGACATCTTGCTAATAGTTACAAATATCATTAATTGAATTAACTAATGAAGGATAACTAATATGATTGAACTTAAAATATAGTAGACATTAATTTTGTACTCTATGTCTAATCATAATATTGTACGATGAAAGAATTAAATTATACAAAAAATCATGCACGAAAAAGTTATTCAAAACCACTTTGATATTTTTAAATATTTAGGTAGTCACGATATTTTGCTTGACATCAATCTTAATATATGATTATAATTGTTTAATCGGAGAATTAAAGATAAATTAAAAATTTTAATTTATCTAATTCTAATTCTAATTCTAATTCTAATTATGTATTATAATTATAATTTATATTAATTGTCAACATATTTGAGAATCTAATAGATATCACATAAAGAACGAGTTGAAGAGAGTAAAGATATTTTAATCAAGTTGGACTTGATTATAAAGTTTGAGAAACTTTATGATTAAATATGAGATATTTAATAAATACAGATGAATATAAGATGTTGAATCTTATTTGAGTATAATTAGTATTTAATTAGAATTATTTGTAATTCTAATAAAAGTTTAATTGAAATTAGAATTTAATTTCAATTAAAATATTAAAATATCCAAAACTTATTACAAATAGGTTTAAGCTCTAATGGAGCTAATGTGTCTTACTTAAC
>JAOSBM010000007.1:12441183-12455464 GCA_027568955.1 Erythroxylum tenue
TGTTTTCTTCTTCATCTGCTTTTGTACTAAGCTTCCGTCTGTTTTTCGCTTCGTCTGCTTTTGTACTAAGCTTCCGTATGTTTTTCGCTTCGTCTGCTCTTGTACTAAGCTTCCGTCTGTTTCTCGCTTCGTCTGCTTTTGTACTAAGCTTCCGTCTGTTTTTCGCTTCGTCTGCTTTTGTACTAAGCTTCCGTCTATTTTTCGCTTCGCATATTTTCCGTCTGCTTTTCTATTTGCATAGCTTCTGTCTGCTTTTTTGCTTCGCATATCTTCCGTCTGCTTTTCTATTTGCGTAGCTTCCGTCTGCTTTTTTTCTTTGCATATCTTCCGTCTACTTTTCTATTTGCGTAGCTTCCGTCTGCTTTTTTTTTGCTTCGCATATCTTCCGTCTGCTTTTCTGCTTCGCCTGCTTTTCATTTAACTTCTTGTTTGTTCATCATCAAATACGTAAAGTCACTTTTGACTTAACAAAATGTACCAAGCAAACTCACTCCTAACATGAAATTTTGATGGAATCTCTAAGTTTGGGTTGCTTGTAATGGTAGGAGGAAAATTCTTAAGAATTTTTATATAATTTAGTAATTCATAATTCACGCAATAAGAAGTTTAGGCTTTAAACTGCATTAATCAATTTTTTTTCATTATTATCTTATAAGTACATTTATTAAAACAAGACTTATTATTTATGCATAAAATCTACATTTATCATTTTTAGTCATAAAAGTGGCCAGACTACAATGATGACATGCTTAAATAAATGAAAGGTCGATTATTCTTATTATTTAACAAAATGCTTATGAGTAACGTGAGCGATAGATTGTTATTTACCATTTTAGTATTTTAATTCATCCAAAGGTGAGTTAAATTTTTGTATGAGGTAGTATACATAATGAGAGTAAATTAATGTTTTTGTCGAACATACATGTACATCCAAATATGATATTTGCATTTGATTGAGAATATTTATTTACTTATAATTAATTGAAATTTAAATTTAAATTAGGATAATGTATTGAAGTATTTACCCAAAGATTGGAACTACAATATACTTTTGATTAATTATTCTGAATCCATAAATGATATCATACATAATATAAGCATTTATGTATAATTTTTATAGTAGTTTCTCTGTTGTTGTTTTTAATGGTTTGAATTTATCTAAATGGATTAAACAAGTTAATTATTACTTAAGTGTTTTAGAACTAAAATTAGAACTATTCGAGAATCAATTTCCTACTCTTACGAATGCAAATAATGAGGGAGAGAAGTGATTCCATAAGGCAAAAGATCGTTCTAATAAATTGAGTCTAATATGTATGCAAATGACTATTGCTAATAATATAAGACAACTATTCCAAAAACTGAAGGTGCAAGAGAATTCTTGAAGTTTATGAAAGAATGTTTTCATTCTATAGATAGCTCACTTATTAGGACTCTTATAATAGATCTCATAATTATAAAGCATATTGGGTCGCAGAGGATATACGACCATATTATTGAGATGACTAACGTTGCAATAAGGCTAAAGATATTAAGAATGACAGTAGATGACTTTTTTTTATTGCAATTCATTTTGAACTCACTACCTCCTAAGTATGGACTTTTTCAAATTAACTACAATGTTATGAAGGTAAAGTGGAATATTAATGAATTATCTAGTAAGCATACCTAAAAGGAGTAGCAAAAACATAGGAGTAATTTTGTCAACCTAGTGCATCAAAAAGCTAGTAAAGGACTGAATGTAAAATATAAAAAATTTAAGAAGAAGAAGTTGTCTTTTATGCTGTACAAGTGAATTGAAATAAACAAAGGGTAGAGAAATGCAAGTTCTGTAAGAAAGTTGTACATTAGCAGAAAGATTGCTTAAAATGTAAACATTATGTTTTTGTATGTTTTAAATCAAACTTATATCAAGTTCCTCTTAGTTTATAGTGGCTTGATAATCGTGCTACTACTTATGTTTTTAATATGAAGCAGGATTTTCTTACTATCTAAATTATAAATCCAAATGAGAATTTTCTCTTTATTGAGAATCGTATGAAGGCTCCAAATAAAGGAATATTGACTTATCATTTAATCTTGAATTATAGTCATCAACTAGACCTTTTAGAAACTCTTTATGTACCTCTAATTTCTAAGAACCTAGTTTCATTTCAAAACTTGTTGTTATTATGTTTAAAAGAGATTTTGGACATGAATGTTTCTTGCTGATGGTTTATATAATTATAAGTTAAAGGTAGATAATGAATTTGCTGAACATTTACTTTTTGTTCATGGAAATGATAGAGTTAAACATAATTAGACAAAAAATATACTTACTAGTGGTATAAACACTTGGGCCATTTATTTAAATAAAGGTTAACAAGAATAGTAAAGAATGAGATTCTTTCAAATCTATATTTAACTAATTTAAGTATATGTGTAGATTTAATTAAGGGAAAATAAATCAAACATAATAAGAAAGGAGTCATAAAAAGCACTTAGGTTATTGAAATTATACATGATAATATTTGGAGAAATTTTGATGTTCCATCTTTTGATGAAGAAAAATATTTCATTATCTTTATTAGTAATTTCTCATAATATGAAACATCAAAATTTCTCAAGTAGCATATGCCTTTGAGCTCTACATTATTGAGATTGAAAGGCAATTAGACAAAAAGGTGAAAGATTTAATAGAACGGGTGTTATGAAAAATATAACGAGTCAGAACAATGTCGATGTCTATTTGCAAAGTTCTTTGAAATACATAGCATAGTGAATAATATATTACCCTTAACAAAATAGTATGTCAAAAAGGCATAATAGAACATTGATGGATATATTAAGGAGTATAACAGGTAACTCCTCACAACCTAAATCTTTGTAGTCGTATGCCTTAAAAATTGCCATGCATTCATTAAACAGGGTCCTTGGTAAGGCTAGTCCAAAAAATCCTTTTAAACTATGACTTAAAAGGAGACCTAGTTTGAGACATTTACGTGTTTGGGTTTACCTAGCAAAGACAAGGATCCATAATCCACATAAAAGGAAATTAGATTCTCAAGGGTTAGTGGTTACTTTATAGGTAGCCTAAAGAAATATAAAGGATTTAGGTGTTATTTTCTAAATCATAGTCTTAGAATTATGGAAACTAGAAATGATAGATTGATTGAGAATAGTGAATTTAGTAGGAGTAATGAATGATAAAATATGCATATCAAAGAAGTACGGGTAATTGTTTTTATATCAGTAAAGGCTCATTTATTCGTAGTCATTCCAAATATTGTTCCATTAATTAATAAAAATTTAGACAATATTGAATAATATTTGAATGAAGGAAGAAATTTGTAAGAAACTAACTCAGAACCACCCATTGTATATGAACCACAAGAAATAATAAGTTTGAGTAGATCTTAAAGAGAAAGAAAGTCAACAATTTTGAGAAATTATAGGTTCATTTATGAGGGTCAGATGCGAATATTAAAATCAATAAAGATCTAACTTCATTTTCACAAGCCATAGAATATTCAACATTTAAAAAATAGATCAATTTCATGAAAGATGAATTAAAAATCCATAAAAGACAACAAAATTTGGGATTTGGTTGAATTGTCAGAAGGTTCTTAGTTAATAACGTGTAAATGGGTATCTAAAACCAACTACAACTCAAATGACAATATTGAACAATATAAGAACAAACTTATTGCCAAGGGTTATATTTAGAAGGCTGGTAACAAATATAAATAGACATTTTCACCTATCTCAAAGAAAGACTCATTAAGGATTATAATGGCATCGATTGCTCAATATGATTTAGAGTTACTCCAAATGGATATGAAAATCTTTCTTAAAGGAGATATTAGAGAGGATGTCTTTATGTACCAACCTGAAGGTTTCTCAACAAAAGTTTAAATGATGTGTAAACTTAAGAAACCAATATATGGACTTAAACAAGTTTCTCGACAATGATATCCTAAGTTTAATGATAAACATTGTTAATCGATGCATGTATTGAACATTCAAAGGTAGTAAGTTTATTTTCTTAGTTTTATACATTGATAATATCTTACTTGCTACTAATATTCGGTCATATTACATGAGAGAAGATTTTTTCTCTAAAAATTTTAAGATGAAAGATATGAGAGAGACATGCTATATAATCATAAGGATTATTTGGGACTATCTCAGAAAGCTTACAACGAATGAATTATAGATAAATTTAACATAGACAAATAATGTCTTGGAAAAATTTAGTCTCTTGCAATATTTTAAGAACAATACAGAATGAAAAGAGATAAAATAATTCTTATGCTTCATTTGCGGGTAGTTTAATGCATCTGCAAACTTGTACAAGACTGAATATTAGTTTCACAATTGGACTATCGAGCATATATTAAAACAATCCTGAAATTGTTTATTGGAAAGCTGCAAAGAAAGTATTGAAGTACCTATAAGGAACAAAGAATTACATGCTCATATATTCAAGGTCTAATCATCTAGAAGTAATTAAATACTCAAATTCATATTTTACTAGATGTCCTGATAGTAGAAAATCTACATTTAGTTACCTGTTTCTTTTAGTTAATTGAGCAATATCATAAAAGAGTACTAAATAATCTATTATCACTTCATCCACTGTGGAACAAGAGTTTGTAGTATGTTTTGAAGCCACAATTCATGCAATATGGTTGCCAAAATTTATTTTAGGGCTTAGTATTGTCAACACTATTATCAAGCTACTAAAAATTTATTTTGATTCCATAGCATTTTTCTCCGAGAGTGAAAAAAAATCAAAAAGTGTGAAATATATGGAATTGAATTATTTTTACCGTTTAGTTGTTCATCGTGAATTTTTGTTACTAATAATTATAAATATATTTTTTCATAAGTTATGACATGTAAGATAAAGTTTGAAATATATTTATTAAATTGTTTAAATTTATGGATATTCGATGTAATCTAACTTTTAACTTAATAATTAAGTCCTTATACACCTTATTAATTTTATGAGTTTGACTTGATAAAACACTAGGATAAGGATTTTATATTTAAAAAAAACACTAAGATAAGGATGATTATATCTCACAGCCAATATAATCAAATCCTTTAATTTTGATTTTGGTTGATTAAAATAAAAAATATTTATTTAAAAAATATATATATTTATTGAAAATGACAACCTTAATCAAGTCAGCTTTAATTTAAGTTGAAAAAGTTACGGGCTAAAAGCCTAAAACTCCTCGACCTAACCGGGTCAGGCCTGGCACGGCCAGGGCTGCCATTCATAAAGTCCTCGAGCAAAGCCGAATCTTATTACTTTCCCTTCCCGCCAAAACCAGCAGCCAGGCGATCTTCCCGCCACAAAGCCCTCCGAGTCCCAGCCTAGTTAGATTACATGAACAAACTCACCACATTCAACTAATCGAAATCAAATCTCTCGCCATGAAAATCCGTACACTGAAGCTCCGAGAAGCCCACGGGTCAACCGCCAATGGAAGCTACTGTTCCGTACTGTGGGATCAGCAGGCTCACCACCTGGTGACGGCCTCATCCTCCGACCCAACCATCGCCATACACGACCCTCTCCTCCCCTCAAATCCACCCACGATGCTCCGCCACCATCGTGACGGCGTAACGGCGCTTTCCATTAGCCCCAACTCCACTTGCCTTGCTTCTGGTTCTATAGATCACTCTGTCAAGCTCTACAAGTTCCCTGGTAACCTTAATATTCACTCTTTTCAATTGTGTTATTCGCTATAGGGTCTTTTGGGAAAATAGTATTTGATTCATTTAAATTGGAACTTTATTGTAGTCCATCACATTGAATTGTTATGTTTAATTGTCTAATTGTTGCGAATATGTTAATGGTAATCAGTATCCTGTAATTCTTCCGACAGGTGGCGAGTTTGAGACTAACATTACCAGATTCACTCTACCAATTCGCGTGCTTTCTTTCAATAAATCAGGAAGCATTTTGGCGGCTGCTGGTGACGATGAAGGCATTAAACTTATTAATACTGTTGATGGTTCGATTGCGAGGGTTCTGAAAGGACATAAAGGACCGGTTACCGGCTTAGATTTTGACCCTAAAAGTGAGTACTTAGCATCTGTTGATTCAATTGGAAATGTCATATTCTGGGAACTGCAATCCGGGAGAATATTGCATGACCTGAAAGCTGTTGCACCTAATACTATATCTGACACTTCTGTTATGAATGTCCTTTGCTGGAGTCCTGATGGGGAAACCTTGGCTGTCCCTGGTCTAAGAAATGATGTAGTGATGTATGACAGAGACACAGCTGAAAAGCTCTTTTCATTGAGGGGTGATCATGTGCAGCCTATATGCTTTTTGTCTTGGTCACCTAATGGAAAATACATGGCTACATCTGGTATGGATAGGCAGGTTTTGATATGGGATATCGATAAGAAACAGGATATTGACAGGCAGAAATTTGAAGATAGAATCTGTTGTATGGCATGGAAACCAGTTGGCAACGCGTTGGCTGTTATTGATATCATGGGAAAGTATGGTTTGTGGGAATCGGTTATTCCAACCTCAATGAGATCTCCTACTGAAGGGATTCCGAGCTTGCAATCACGGAACTGTAATGGGCTTCTTTTGTTTGAGGAAGAGGATGAGGAGCCTAATATATCTGGTAGTTTGAGTGATCTTGGTGAAAATGCACTAGATGAATCAGACCTAGCCGGCAGGAAGAGGTTGCGTAGACAGTTTAAATACAATGATGATCAAGATGAGGACATGGACGATGACTGGAACTTGCTTCCAAAAAGTCAAATGCAGAAAAATGGACACCGAACTCGCAAGGAAAATTTTGATGGTGGAAACAATAACCAAACAGGCAAAGTTGTATCAGTTAGATCAAAAATGCAAGAGGCTTTTCAACCAGGTGCGACGCCTTTGCAGCTTGGGAAGAGACGCTTTTTGTGCTATAACATGCTTGGAACAATCACTTCAATTGAACATGATGGTTATTCCCATATAGAGGTGACGTGCATACTTGCGTAACTTGCTTTCCTATCTTTCCCTTTCTATTTGTTTACAGATATGATTAGTTTTGATAAGATTATTGTGATTGGATCCAGCGCAGTTTCTGACTTTGCAGGTCCTTAATCAGCCTATTTCTTTAACTCTAGCTAACTTCTACTTTTCCTATTTTTCCTCCTATACCACCTGGTAAACCAAAAGGGACCGGACCTTGGCAAGCGGACCGATTGAAGCATCTCAGATGCTTATTCAAAGACTTCTAAAATAGAAGTTCCTTAAGTGGATGGCACTTGAAAGCTTTGCATTTGAAATAGAGCTTCTTTTATTGTTTATAAACTCTTATTATCCATCATGAGATTGGTTAAGCTATGGATAGGCTAGCAGCTTTCTTAGCTTAGAAAAAGTTTAGTATCTTGGAATGATGGTCCTCAGCATGAAAAAACAATACAGAGTTCTCCCCTGTTGCTTGATGGTTACTTGTGCTTGGTGTGCATGCAGATTGACTTTCATGACACTGGCAAAGGTCCACGTGTACCCTCAATGACTGATTATTTTGGTTTTACAATGGCTTCGTTGAACGAAAATGGGAGTGTTTTTGCAAATCCTTGCAAGGGTGAGAAGAACATGAGTACTCTCATGTATCGTCCATTCAGTAGCTGGGCCAACAACAGTGAGGTCAGAATAGTTCTTTGATGAATCTTTCATGATTTTTTTTGAAGTCCTATCTCTGCAAGTTCTTGATTTCCCTTTTTACATAAGTGGATTTTTGTTTATTATTACACTTCATGCATATGCAAGTTCAGTGGTCTATGCGGCTTGAAGGGGAAGAAGTCAAGGTTGTGGCACTTGGTACTGCTTGGGTTGCTGCAATTACTAATCTTAATTTTCTGCGCATCTATACAGAAGGTGGATTGCAGGTTTGTATTATGGCCAGTAGTGGATGCAAAATATAAAAGCCGTTTACATTTACTTATAACCCAATCTCTATAACCTATAAATGCAATACTTTGAATTTTGGTTACTTGCATCTTATTGTGTCTCATTTAACTGTATTTGCTTTTAGATTATTAGCCTGAAGTTCAGCAGTTAATGACAAATCTTGGGGACATGTGAAATTCTCTCTATTAGTGAAATCTAAAGATATTTGAAATGAAGATAAAATAGGAAAGGAATAAGACTGTGCATTTTTCTATACTGATATTATTTAAAAAAGAGTTGAGTATTGGACATTTAAAAAAGAGTTTGATGTTGCATATGAATAAGCAAGCAGAAATGACTGATTTGTCAATTGGACATTTTGTGATTCTTGTCTAAACGTGTTGTCATATGCATAAAGATTTTAGTTTTGCACGTTCTTGATGATTACATATCATGTGCTTATTCACTATGACACATGTATTTCATTGCAGAGACATATTATCTCGCTTGACGGGCCCGTGGTGACTGCATCAGGGTTTAAAAATCAACTTGCTGTTGTAACCCATGCTTCTGATTGTCTTCCATCAAGTGATCAGGTCTGAAGTTTAATGAAATCCTAGTAATTTAAGATTCTGCAAACTGGTCCTTTGCTAGTCCCAGTCTTGACTTTACATAATTAAAGGACTGACAGCAATTTGATAAGATTGCTTGCAATCTGGAATCGCTTTCCTATTGCTAAATAAGTAGCTTAAATAGTTGCAGTTTTGGTAAGGCAAACTTCAATGACTTATAGCTTGATCTTTCTTCATAATTTCTTTTCATCTTCTTTTCTGAAAAAGGCTTTCTGATATCATCTCTTGCCAAGTCATGCAGATGCTGGAGTTCAGGGTGTTTGACATATCTGATGGCACCCAGCCATTTAGAGGACGTCTTCCATTATCTCCAGGGTCACTTCTGACGTGGCTTGGGTTTACTGAAGATGGTCAGTTAAGCTCATACGACTCTAAGGTATGCAATTTATACTCCCTCCTCACTAAAGTTATGTCTTTTTAGCATTTGTCCTGTTGTGTCTGAGTTTGCAAAGAAAATTTGTAGGGTGTCTTGAGGGTGTTCACAAGCCATTATGGTGGCAGTTGGTTTCCACTCTTCAGGTTTGAAAATACTGGTCTTCAGAAAGTAGATATTTTTTCGGTGGCTTGTTGACATTCCCTGTTATTGCTTCATAGCCAGAACTTATTAAAAAATGTATTCAATTGTATAGTGCTAGTAAAGAAAAGAAATCTGATGAAAACTATTGGGTGGTTGGACTCAATGCTACCAAGTTATTCTGTGTCGTTTGCAAGACTCCTGATCTGTTCCCACTAGTAAGATACCTTGCTAACATCAACTTATTCTGATAAAGATCTTTCCATGTGTTTGGGTTAACTTCTCATCTGTTCAGGTGATGCCCAAACCAGTTCTCACTCTACTAGATCTTTCATTCCCTCTTGCATCATCTGATTTGGGAGCAGATGCCCTAGAGAATGAGTTTATCAGGAGCAGTATGCATCTCTCACAGGTTTGTTTGTCTTCCTTTCTCCAAAGCATAACTTTTTCCTCCTCGCTTTAGTATATCAGACATAAGTTTTGATATCTTGCTCTCTCATTCTTGTTCATAAGGCTATTTTTGGAGAAATGAGAGCATTTTCATTGCCAGTAAACAGGCTTTGCTTTTGTTTCTTTCCTTTCAACATTTTGTATTGGTATTTTTCAGTAATCCAGTAGTGGCTAATCTTGTTGCATTTTCTTGCAGATCCATAGAAAAATAGAAGAAGTGGCAAGTGCTGGTAGGGATACTTCTACACTGGATGATGAGGCTTTTAATATAGAGGCAGCTCAAGATAGATGTATTCTAAGGCTGATTGCTTCTTGTTGCAATGGTTAGTTTTTTTTTTCTCAATAAACTGCCATTTAATCTTTAATTTGGACATTCTGTCTAGAATAAGAACACATTTTGAGCTCTATGTTTGCTTTGGTGAATGTTCCAGGTGATAAGCTGGTGAGGGCTACGGAACTTGTGAAGCTTTTATCATTAGAGAAATCACTCAAAGGGGCAATAAAGCTTGTGACTGCACTGAAGCTGCCCAACTTAGCTGAGCGATTTAACAATATATTGGAGGTGAACTTTCTATTCTGAATGCAGTGTTCAATGTCAGTCTTACATGAATTTTGAAATATTAATCTTGCACCTTGCTGCATATCAGGAAAGACTTCTCAGTGAGTCCAAGGGGACTCCATGTACCAGTCTTTTGAACTCAGATGCTGGCAATTCCCTCATAGCTGATGTAGGAGTCAACAAGAGTTTGACTGATTCTAGAAGTGAAACATTAGAACTTGGGATTCAATTGAAGCCATTGCCTTTGACTGGAAGTAGTGGAATGTCTGAACCTGGGATTACATTGTCATTACCAAAACTGTCTGCCCCCTTGTTCACCAAAAAAATAAAAGTCAGTGAAAAGGAAAAAACTGACCAGGACAAAATAGCGAAACTTGAGAGTGGTACCAAGCTGGTGCATTCAGAGAAGGTTGATAATGGTGGAAATGTGAACAGTACAGAAGGGAAGATTGTAGGCCAAGTGCTGAAGTTGCACTCTCAGCATCCCCTGAATCCGTTTTCTAAGACATCAAACAATGAAGAAATTATGAATAAAGAAGATATGAATCAACAAAACTTCCAGCGAGCCTCTAATCCATTTAAGAAGTCACCAAGGTGAGCCTGATACAATCAGTTGCTATCGAAAGTCACCAAATTGGAATTCTCAAACATGATCAAGTGCAGGTCGAAGTTGGAGGGGTTCATGCAGATGACTAAGAATGGCCTAGGCTTTGCTGTACTCAATACCTGCAGAAAACATCTGCTACTAATTATTCAGGTGTTACAGGACAATTGTACGGAATAGGAGTAGGTTTTTATTACCCTAACCATCCTGGTGGAGGAATTATGTCATTGATCTGTATAGGAATGCATTGCTGGCTGAAGCAAGAATCGTAGTGTTAACACTTGGCTATATTTATGTGAGTTCACATAAATGTGTATAAAATTTAATGAAACAGAGTAAGAATTGGTTTACGGAAACAGGGTATTTAAGTGGGAGTTGTCTACTTATCTCATCTTTTTGGTAGGTAACAAAATTTTTAATGTGGTCTTAACTTATTAATGTAGTGTTTGAGGAACTTTTTATTGTAGTGATTTTTTGCCTAATCGTTTTGGTCTCAAATGATGCCCCAACTTATCATGCATCGGAACAGACAAAAAGAAACTTGTATTACAGTAGATAACAACAAAACATGATTCTTCAATGTTGCTTTATTCGTCGACTTTGCTTTCTAAACACTTGTATTTTATGTAGATAACATTATTGATTTTTAACCCTTTTTTATATTTTATATGTTTATTTGCTTCTCTTGCGGTAGTAAGTAATTCCATTAATTATCAACAACATATTTACCTGCAACCTATAAAATTGTACATATTTCATCAATAAGAACGTATATGTGAAATGCATACTGTAGTTCTCCCTTTTCTTGGTTGAGTACTCACTGTTGGTGAACCCAAAATGAGATGCAAATTGTTTTCTACGAACTCCATGGCTTGTATCCTCATAAATAAATAGGAGTTCCAAGAAATCAAAGTTACATTATCATGAAAATCAAATGTATCAAAGTAATTAAAGATACCCTTTATAGAGAAGTAAATTTTTTTGATCAGCTTTTTTCTAAAAGCTTTTGCTACTTCCTGGAATGTGGATATCACCTCCCATGAATCTCTAGGCGCAAAAAGCCACAGCTAAGAAGGAAGTGATAAAGATGTTTATCGTCAATATGAATTTCTTGAATTTTCTGACTTAAAAACAAGAATTAGTCTTACCTTTCTCATTGGGTTCTGATATATAAAGTGTGCTTCTATTTCTGAAAACGTGATCACTGAAGGAAGCTTGCTTTCTGATATGAATTCAGATATTGTTAATTCATTATACTGAATCTATACAAAAATCAAGAAGATTAGAGTTATTAAAGGTAGAAATGAAGTGTCAATGGTGAATCCTTTAAAGCTTGAAATTACTATAGAAGAAACTAACCAAATACAAAATGGGTATGATTTACACCTTTTTGTTAAGCATGATCAATATGGGACGTTTGGTTTATGGATCAATATTGAAAAACTTTGCAACATTTGTATCAATAGTTTGATAGAAATCAACATCAAAGTGCAACTTAGAGGCCATAATTAGCTACTCACTCCCTAGATCTTGTAAATGTGGAAGCAATTATAATGATCACTAGACAATTAAGTTGTATAATGAGAAACTAAAACTTAAGCAAGTTCTTTAATCACCATGTACAGTTAGCCTCCTCTACTCCTGTTATGTTTTGAACTATTGGGTGGATTCTCTGTTTCACCCAAATTGTAGCAGATAAGAAAACAAATTTTTATGGAGTTTTCATGTCCTTTTTGTCCTTTGTCATACAAATAACCAACATATGCTTCTACTGCACAACACACGTAAAATGTCATATATCATAATAAAAAGAGTATAAAAAAGCTACCATCAAGTCTTAAACATTAGAAACTAAAATGGGCACATAGGTTATGAAATAGGAGTTTAGAGAACAAAAGTGAAACATTGGAAATATTCTATCTGTTTATTCATCTCGTGTTCAAGGTTAATGATTTTTTTTCTGATGCTGTGTAAATGCATTTAATTTGATTCTTCATATTAGATAGTGTAATTACTTATTGGAACATCATAGAACTCTAGCTTCATAAATTGATCTAAAAAAGGTCAAAATTATCAAACAAGATGTATGTTTCATGCCATTTCCTCTAATGTATGATTGCTTGTTAGTTCACTCCATTCATCTTTGTTCCATTCACATGCACACTATTCATTCTTAACCTTTTTGCTTATTTACTTAATATTTCTAGGGCTCTAATGACTCTATATGGAAGCTTCAAATTATATTATGGTGGCCACTTCAAGTCAGCTCCTGAGTTGACTTATAATTAGGAAGGCTCATCATATTATTATGACAAAATTGACCTTGATTTTTTCAATCATAGACAAATTTATGATTGAGAAACAAACTTGTTTATCAACAGATTGAAAAAAATTATTTTAGAGAACCATTTTTTAGATTTAATGAGCCTTTAAAACTTATTAGATCTAATGATACTTGCAATAGGTTAATAAACTTTTTGAAATTACCCACAATAATCAAGTTATATATTACATATAAGCTTGACATAACAAATTTGACTCCAAAAGTTTTAGCTATAGTGGAACTTGCGGGATGTTAAACCTGATGTCGATGCGGGGCCTCATAGGGATGTTAAGCTTGATAAAGATGTTGTACCCAATGAGGAGATTCGGTGTTATAAGATCGTTTAGCTTAATGAGAATATTGAGCATGATGTCAATATGGGGGATGTTTAGCCCAATGTTGATGTAGGGTTGATAAGGATTTTTAACTTGATGAAGATGTTATGCCTAATGAGAATATTTAACGTTATGGGAATGTTCAACCTGATGAGGATATTGGGCTTGATATTGACATGTGGCTTAGCATAACACAGATGATGATAATTTAGTTGGTGGAGTTTCTTCATTTAATAGGTTAATTCTATATGGCTACCAGCCAACGAAGATTAACTACATTGACTATGGGAGTTTCCTTGATAGTAATGAATATCTTAGTAGAGAGGAGTTTGGGGTCCTAATTAGAACGCTTATTAGAAGTGTTAAGCATTAATCAAGTAACTGAACATTAGAATGAACACTAGGTATAAAATTTGGGAATGTAAAACAATTCAAAGATGTTATTATTAATTATTTAGTAGCTATAGGATTTAATATCAAACAGAAAAAAAAAGAGTATAAGCAGATTATAATTGGATACATTATTCAAGTGGGAGTTGCATGCAGCATGTGATAGTAGTGATAAATTTTTTAAAATCAAGATATTCAAATCCAAGTATATATGTTTCATGATAAACAAGCGTAAGATGGTATCCACCAAGTTTTTGAATAGACACTTCAAAGACATAATTCTAGAGAAGCCTAGTATAACCACAACTAAGATGATAGAAGAATGTAGGGAGAAGTTGAATATATTTGTGAATTCAACTATGTGTAGGGCTACCAATAGGTAGAGATGACAATCTTGACCAGACCCAGCCCAGCCCGATTGATAAGGTGTCGTTAGGCCTTACAAATTAACCCTAAAAGTTAGCATAAGTAGTATGGGCAAGTAGGGATCGTTCCCACGGAGAACTATAAAGTATGAATCCCAACTCAATTCAAACAAATCAATATGTTTAATAATCAAGCAATAGTG
>JAOSBM010000007.1:12487449-12509722 GCA_027568955.1 Erythroxylum tenue
AAAACTATCTGAAAACGCAAGGTATAGGAAAAATAAAAGCAAAAATACTAATAATACTAGTCATAAATAATAATAATAATAATAATAATAATAATAATAATAATAATAATAATAATAATAACGGAAAATTAAAGCAAGTAAGAGACTCAATACAAGGATAATAATAGTAAAATGATAGCTATAACAATAGGAAAAAAATAATAATAAGGATAAGCTCACTAAACTATTAAGAAGAGAGAAGAGAAGAAAAAGAAAAAAGAAAAAAGTGAAAAGTCCAATAACTTGAAAAATAAGACTAAACTATAGAAGAATGATAAAATAAAAGGTAAATATATAAACTCAATAGAAGGCCAAAAATAGAGGAATAATAAAAACGATAATAATAATAATAAAAGAAAAGGTGACAATCGTAATTTTAAAGAAGATAAAGTGGGTATTAAAGAAAGGAAAAAAAAAGCAGATCAAATCAAATCAAAAAGACAAAGGATTGGGCAGTAGTTGACAAAAGTCCAGGCACGATAGTCTAAGGGAAGGGCAAATAGGAAATAATGCAACTTGGAAATCAACAGTAAAATGAGAAGGAACACATTAGAAATAACTAGTCACGCAGAAAGTCTCAACCACAAAATCGACTTTAGAGGGCTTTGACCAAACGATGTAGAAGCGAGATAAAATAAAAGGAGTAGCTACGGTCTGTATAAATATCCTTGAAAGCGTCTACCGTGCTACCAACGGTAAAAATGCAAAACGGTAGGCTGCCTTTAGTGCAGCGCAACAAAGTTGTCAGGCGGCTCAAAAAAGATATATGTCAGATAAGAAAAAATCTTGACAGACGTTAGGCTAAAAAAGGGCAACGAAAATGGAGAAAAGAAAGAGCAGGGAAAAAAGCTCTGTCTGTCAGTAGCAGACACTGAAGATGATCGCCAAAAAAAAAATACAACGGAAAACCTAAACACTTCATCCCCTTCTACAACTAATGAACACAACCAGTGCAAAACATAACTCCCAACTAAGGAAGTAACCCCATTACTAGCAACAAAATGTATGCGCGTAACTCAACACAAAATTTAAAAAGAAACATCTAAGGGATCCAAATAAACAGCTTAAGAAGAATAAAGTCAACCCTGCGTACCTGGGAAATTGGCTTTGACGATGGCTACGTGCCCTACTTATAATACCCACAACAACAAAAGTAGCTATTACCTTCACCGAATGGAGGATCTCCGAGCATAGGTTATCGAAAAAATGTATTGCATGCATTAACTTCAGCACATGATCTTGTCATATTTTGACGAGACATTTTTGGTTGCTTGAACTTGCTCCACCATCCCTGAGAAAACTAAAAAAATGCAAGAGAAACATCAAAGTGATCCAGGAAATGTTACCCGTCGACGAAGGAGTTCATCGGTGAGAAAGTTGAGCTCTGACCCGAAATTGCATTTCCTCTCTTTAGAATAAGCTTCACGTCAATGACGTCTATTATGGCTGGTTGCTCCACACATCCTGTTGACCTCATCAAGGTTCGCATGCAACTTCAAGGAGAAACTCCGGCGACGACTAAACCTTTACCGTCTATCCAACACTTACGTCCGGCGCTTTCTATCCACACCACCCCCGCCACAACCAACGTCCACGTGCCTCAAACATCACCGCCACCCCTAAGGCTGCACCTCATAACCCACTAGGCCTTCTTCCCGCACGTCCCTCTGCCTTTTCCTTATCCCGAAATAATGCCCCCGACGGCCAACCCGAACGGTGAACATCGACCACCACGTCAACATATGGCAATGGTAGACGTAACCCGGCTCCGCAGTTGCATCGAAGGTGTAGGGCGCTCTGGAACGATCTAGTGACTAACAAAGAGCTTCACTACTTGGCTACACATTCCAATATAATCGATTGTTTACAACCAATATGTAGAACGAAGGACACGAAGAAGCAATGGTGAGTGTAGGGAGATCTAGTCAAAAGCTAACAATTCAAAACATTCAACATATATAATAACACAAAACATACATCAACAATTTCCATTTTCAACAAATTCCATCAATTTCTATTTCCAACAATCACAAAACATTCATAATTCCATTTCCATTTCCAACAATTTCCAATTCCATTTCCAACAATTATCAACAATTTCCAATTCCATTTCCAACAAATTCCAACAATTTTTATTTCCAACAATCACAAAACATTCATAATTTCATTTCCATTTCCAATAATTTTCAATTCCATTTCCAATAATCACAATACATTCATAAACCAATTTCCATTTCTAACAATTTCCATTTACAACAATCACAAAACATTCATAATTTCATTTCCATTTCCAATAATTTCTAATTCCATTTCCAAAAATCACAATACATTCATAAACCAATTTCCATTTCTAACAATTTTCAACAATTTCTATTTCCAACAATCACAAAACATTCATAATTTCATTTCCATTTTCAACAATTTCCATTTCCAACAATTACAAAACATTCATAATTTCATTTCCATGTCCAACAATTTCCAATAATCACAATACATTCATAAACCAATTTCCATTTCTAACAATTTTAAACAATTTCCATTTCCAACTTCCACAAATCATACATAAACAATTTCCATTCCCAACAATTTCAATTCAAAGTTTCAAAAATGAGGATCAAGTTGAAGGGTATGATATGATTTATATAATTGCCAAATAATGAATGACATATCTTATACAATTGTTCATACACATACATTCATAACATGATAATCAAGTTGAAAGATATGCTCATAACATGATGATCAAGTTGAAGGATATAGTTTCTTTGGAATTTTTTTTCATATTTAAAGCTTTGAATCTTTTTTTCATTTCCAACAAACTATAATATTATATACATCATTCTATATTTCGTTCTTAAATATATATGCTCCTTTTACAATTTTTAATTGACATTAATAAGTCTAAGTATAAATGATTGGAACCTACAAGGCTACAAGTCTACAACATATTCACAATTTGACAAAAAAGTTCTTTTTCGGATTCCTTTATTACATCACTACTGTCACACATTACTAATTATAAATATTTATGATACCCTACACATATATATTACCAAATAATTAAAGTTCAACATATTTTATACTCAATTAATTATTTACCCAAAACTAATACCCAAATAGGCAAATACTATCATTAACTACAACCGAATTATTATTAATTTCCAATTGCATAATTTTATACTCAACTAATTGTTTACCTAAACTCAACACACTTTCTCAAAACTAGATTACCAAATTCACATTATCGTATTGAGAGTTTGTATCTATATGCTCTGGCGAGAACAAAATCTTGGACGCTTTGCCAACAAATCTTCAGCCAAAGCAACTTTGATAACTATGATCATTGCTGAAATTCGTGAGCTGTTTTTGTTGAAGAAATTACAACTCAATTGCAGCTTAAACATCTGCTCCTCATTACGTATATAGGATTAGTGATGCAACAAAAAATTTCTATTTGTTTCTTACTCTAAATGTTACATCCTAAATGTTTACCTAAATTCAATACCCAAATATTAAAAATAAATTACCATTTCACAAATATTAAGAATGTGTCAATTAAAGATTTAGTTTTTACAATTTTACAAATTTAATATTATCGGTTTAAATTTTACATTTAGGTTGTTTCAAGTTTCAAGTTTCAAGTTCAACTTTTAATTTTGATAATCAACATTAACAAAGCCGTGCATAATGCAAGGCCGTGCTTCATCCAAAAACTTACCATAAATATATACTTAACCCAATGTTTATAATCAATACATCATTCATCGTGAATTCAACTCCATGTCTCCATTTCCATTTCCAAATGACAATACCGTAATCAACTTATCATTCAACATTTCAACTTATCATTCAACATTTCCATTTCCAAATTCCAACCCACGCAAATCAAAAAAGCAACCACAACAATACCAGAACAGAACCACAATACCAGAACCAATATCATTCAACATTTCAACTCTATTTCTGTACAATATCCAGATTCCAACCACAATACTAGAACCAGACCAGATACACGCAAACATATACATCTCAGAAAGTTCTTGCAAATATTTCACAAATCCAACATCCAATCCAATTATCCAACACAATAAATAATGCAATTAAGATTTAAGCAGGAAAAAATTGGATAACTCAAAAAAACACACCCCAAAAAATTTTACAAGCTTCGGGTCTTCGGAATGGTGCCGGTCGGGTCTTTGGGTCGGGCCTTCACTGACAGGTCAGACCTTAGAGTTTCAGGTCGAGCAGATCTACAGCGACTACAACACTGTGACGATCTCTCCTCCTTCAGACGTTCAGTGCCAACAACGATGGCGTCTTCAGGGGACGCGATGACTCTGTCGAGGGACAATCTTTGTCCTTTGATGCTGGCATGGATCGGGGAGGATGAGGGACGCACTAGCACCGCCGGACTAGTCACTAGTCAGAGATGAGACGACAAAGAGAGGGAGAGAATGCGGCGGTGGTGAAGAAGTGAGAGACGGTGAGAGCGAGAGACGGTGGACAGTAGACAGAGACGGTGGAGATTGGACTCTAAAGATAGAGACACAGATGAGGGGACAGTGGAGAGAGGAAGGAGACGATGGATACAGACGAAGAAGGAGAAGAAGGCGAAGAAGGACCGAAGGAGAAGGAGAAGGAGAAGAAGGCCAGAAGGTTCGAGAGGTAGAGGCAGGCGTCTGGGGGGGGGGTGTCGGGTAGATTTAGGTTAAAAATTTAAAATTTGCAAACAAGTCCTTATGTTTTTCGGATTTTATGGTAGACCGGTATTAACGACCAGTATCGTAATAACAGATACCGTTTCGTTTACCGTATCGGCCGGTACGGAACGATATCTATAAGCCTGATAAAAAGTGACTGATTAATTAATAAAAAAGTATTTTTTAACAAAAAATTGAAAACTAAATCTAAAAGTTAATCAGTTTAAAGCTTTTATTGTTAAACCGATTTGTTTTTTAAAAGATTACTAGAATTTTGGTAAGATCGTTTTTGGTTAAATACTAGGAAGTAACTCTAATTATTCCAATCTTAGGGGATCAAATCTCCTGTTTTGATTATAATGTTCTTATCATGTTCCATTAAATCTCATCCACATATTTATATAGACCTTACATAAATATATGGATAAGATTTAATAGAACATAGTTAGAACAGAGTAACTGAAATAGAGGATTAAATGTGCAATCTTAGAATCCCTGAATATTGGCTCCTCGTAGCTAAAATAGCCAGAAGAATCCAGGACTGGGTAATTTAATTATGAGAGAAGAATGCAAATAATTTTTGCTATGCTATTGAGTATAGAACATTTTTGGGCACGTACTTTTTCTAATTCCCATTATGTTCTTAACAAAATACAAGTCTTGTGTAAGTCTTTTTTATAGTCTGCAGGGTTAGTTATTCAAAAGAACAAGGTGGATGGATTGCTACTCGTTGGCATATCTTCTGAGAGGGTAACAGATGTGTCGACTGACTCGCGACTTATACAGCACATTTTGACTTAGGCATCCATTATTTAACTTCTACACCTATAAGGTGCCATCTCATCCTCCTTGAGGATTTGTTCGGGTTGTGTTTCCCGAGGTTCAATTTGTAATTTTTAAATTGTTTTTCCTTTATGAAAAAAACGAACAAGGTGGAGTTGGTTTATCATGAAACAAGACCAACTTGATGAAGTTTCTTTTTAAAGTTATATAGGTTGAATCCAGCTATTATTAGGTTGTAAAATATAGGTTGCTTACAACTAATGTTTTAATATTTAATATTTAATATATTAAATTAAATTTGCAGGCTTTATATTTAAAAACATTTTAAATTTAAATTTCAGATTTTAAGTCACTAATATTCATTGAAAATACGTCTTCAAATATTTTAATTATCAATTCCGGTTCTGAATTCTGCTTAGGAGGACCAATCGGATTTAATTTTAGACGGGCGTACTTAAAAGAAACATAAGTACCCTTCATAGTCGATAGCGGCTTCATCTCCAGACACCTTCTTATTCTCGAGAAGAGCGAAAACCCGAACCTCTTCCCCTAAAGTTTTAGCTAATTAGGGTTTTTCTTGTTTATCAATTGCTTGTTCCTCCTCAAAACTTCTTGTTGATTTTCCTTCCTGGAGCAACAGATCGTGATTGTATTCTTGTAATTTGCAGAACGGACCTCGACGCTGTTCCCTCCGCCTTTGCTTGCGACGACGATGCCACTCTTCGATTCTCATAATCAAAGGTTGAAAACTTTCGTTTTGATATTTTCCTTATTTACTCTTGTGCAAAGGGGGACACAGATGCGTGTATAAACACACGTAAAGCCACCAACGTGTGTGACTTAGAGCTCTAGTTAAGGGCATCTATTGTTGATTTACTCCTCGTTAATTTTTTTTCTTCAGAGTTTAACACCTCAAGAATTCTTTGTCGCTTTGAGTTGCGATTTGCAGGGTTCATTTCATTTTATTCGGATTTATTAATGATTCACTCACTCTCCATTCTTTTTTTCTTTTTTTGCTGTCTATGAATCAGGTTAGATTAAATTATACCATCGATTGAGAGTAGTTAGAGTTTCCTTTCATCGTAAGGCAGTGGGGTTGGGAGTCAATTAACAGTAGTGTATTGTCTGATTCTTTGTTGCAATAAATTGGATTAAGAAGCAATGGAGGACGTGAAATATAAATCTAGGAAGGAAGAGGATTCAAAGAGGAGTCGAGATACAGATAAGGAGAAGAATGAAGAGAGGCGTCGTGACCGAGACAAGAGGGATAGGAAAAGCCGTCATAGTGAGAGGGAGAAGAGTGTTGATTCTGATGATAAACATGAAAAGGATAAAGAGAAGCATAGGGATAGGGACAAGGATAGGACCAGGAGTTGGGATGATGACAGGGAAAGAGCAAGAGATAGGAAGAGAGATAGGAATAGAGAAGATGGAGATAAAGACAGAGAGAAGGAGAAGGAAAGGGAGAAAGAAAGAGATGAGAGGAGGGAGAGGGCAAAGGAGAAAGATAGAGAAAGGGAAAGGGAAAGAGAGAAAAGGGAACGTGATCGGGAAGAACGTGAGAGGGAAAGAGAGAGAGAAAGGGAGAGAAGAGAGCGTGATAGAGAAGAACGGGAGAGGGAGAGAGACAGGGAGAGGGAAAAGAGGGATAGAGAAAGGGAGAAGGAAAGAGAAAGAGAAAGAGAAAGGAAGGCAAGGGAGAGAGTGAAACGACGGGAACACAGTATTGATGACAGTGATGATGATTCAAGGGAGCATGATAGAAAGCGAAGGAGGAGAGATGGTGATGATTATAAAGATAGGACACGTGAACAAAGCCTTAGCAAGGCAAATAGGCACAGGGATGATGGCGAGCAGAGTCCTAGAAGAAAAAGTGCTGAGGATGACTCTACTGAAACGGAGAAGAAAACCCGAGAAGAGGAACTAGAAGATGAACAGAAGCGATTGGACGAGGAAATGGAAAAGAGGAGGAGAAGAGTTCAGGAATGGCAAGAGTTGAGGAGAAAGAAGGAAGAATCTGAGAGAGAAAAACATGGAGAAGCAACAAACGTTGATGAACCTAAAACTGGTAAAGCATGGACGCTAGAGGGAGAATCCGATGATGAAGAGGTGTCTCCTGTGGGAAAATCAGAGACAGACATGGACTTGGATGAGAATGCTAAACCTGATAAAGATACTGGAGACACAATGCTGATGGACTCTGAGAATGGGGCAGCTGCTTCACAAAATGCGAATGATGGTGATGCTGGAGATGAGGAAATTGATCCATTAGATGCTTTCATGAATTCTATGGTTTTGCCTGAAGTTGTGAAACTGAACAGTACTGTCATTACTCAAAGTATTGGTGAAAATAAAATGGAGTCTAGGAAGGTCAAAAAGGAAGAACAAACAAATGTAGCTCAGTCAAAGAAAAATTCCAACAAGTCTCTTGGTAGGATCATTCCTGGGGAAGATTCTGATTCAGACTATGGAGATAATGAGAATGAAGAAAATTCTTTGGCATATGAAGATGAAGATGATGATGAGTTCATGAAAAGGGTGAAGAAGACAAAAGCTGAGAAGCTTTCTATAGTCGATCACTCAAAGATTGATTACAAACCTTTTCGGAAAAATTTCTATATTGAAGTGAAGGAGATCTCGAGGATGACTGCTGAAGAGGTTGCTGCTTACAGAAAACAGCTAGAATTGAAGATACATGGGAAGGATGTCCCAAAACCCATTAAAACATGGCATCAAACTGGGCTCACAAGTAAAATTCTGGAGACAATAAAGAAACTTAACTATGAAAAACCAATGCCAATTCAAGCTCAGGCACTACCCATAATTATGAGTGGCCGAGACTGTATAGGTGTTGCGAAAACTGGCTCTGGCAAGACCCTGGCATTTGTGATGCCAATGTTGAGGCATATTAAAGACCAGCCACCTGTGGAAGCTGGAGATGGGCCTATTGGGCTCATAATGGCACCTACGAGGGAGCTTGTTCAACAAATCCACAGTGATATAAAGAAGTTTACCAAGGCTCTTGGCATTAGGTGTGTGCCTGTATATGGAGGTTCTGGTGTTGCTCAACAGATTAGTGAGCTAAAGCGAGGGACTGAAATTGTTGTCTGTACACCAGGAAGGATGATTGACATACTTTGCACAAGTGGTGGGAAAATTTCAAATCTGCGCAGAGTTACCTATCTGGTTATGGATGAAGCTGATCGCATGTTTGACATGGGTTTTGAACCTCAAATCACTAGAATTGTTCAAAATATTCGCCCAGATCGGCAAACTGTACTATTTTCTGCCACATTTCCTCGACAGGTGGAAACATTAGCGCGGAAAGTGTTGAACAAACCAGTAGAAATACAGGTTGGTGGTCGGAGCGTGGTGAACAAGGATATAACTCAATTGGTTGAGGTGAGGCCAGAAAGTGATAGGTTCTTAAGACTGTTGGAAATACTTGGTGAGTGGTATGAGAAGGGAAAGATTTTGGTATTTGTACACACACAGGAAAAATGTGATGCTTTGTTTAGAGATTTGCTCAAGCATGGTTATCCTTGCTTGTCACTTCACGGGGCGAAGGATCAGACAGACCGGGAATCCACTATTGCAGATTTTAAAAGCAATATCTGCAATTTACTGATTGCAACCAGTGTTGCAGCCAGAGGTTTAGATGTTAAGGAACTTGAACTAGTGATCAACTTTGATGCTCCAAACCACTATGAAGATTATGTTCACCGAGTTGGTCGGACAGGCCGCGCTGGTCGCAAGGGCTGTGCTATAACATTTATATCTGAGGAGGATTCCAGATATGCACCAGATCTTGTAAAAGCGTTGGAGCTTTCTGAGCAAGCTGTTCCAGAAGACTTGAAGGCTATTGCTGATAGTTTTATGGCAAAAGTCACTCAGGGGCTTGAACAAGCCCATGGAACTGGTTATGGTGGAAGTGGCTTCAAATTCAACGAAGAGGAGGATGAAAAGAGGATTGCAGCTAAAAAAGCGCAGGCAAAAGAATATGGCTTTGAGGAAGACAAATCAGATTCGGATGATGAAGATGAAGGGGTCAGAAAGGCAGGTGGCGACTTTTCACAGCAGGCTGCCCTTGCTCAGCAACTAGCTGCAATTGCTGCTGCCTCTAAAGGAAATACATCTGCGCCTCCCATCTCTGTTTCTCAATTGCTTCCTAATGGTGGAGTGTCTGTTCCTTTGCCAGGTGTTGTCGGCCTCACTGCCCCAGGTGCTGCAACAATTTTGCCTGGGACTGGGTTGCCTGTTGGCCCAAGTGACGGGGCTGCTAGAGCAGCAGCACTGGCTGCTGCCATTAACTTGCAGCATAATCTGGCAAAAATTCAAGCTGATGCAATGCCTGAACATTATGAAGCAGAACTGGAGATTAATGATTTTCCTCAAAATGCAAGGTGGAAGGTTACGCACAAAGAAACATTGGGTCCTATTTCAGAATGGACTGGTGCTGCCATTACCACCAGGGGTCAGTATTTCCCTCCTGGTCGGATAGCAGGGCCTGGAGACCGCAAGCTATACTTGTTCATTGAGGGTCCCACTGAAGTGTCAGTGAAGAGAGCTAAAGCCGAACTAAAGCGTGTTTTGGAAGACATCACTAACCAGGCGCTCTCTCTTCCTGGTGGGGTTCAACCAGGCAGATATTCTGTTTTATAAGTGTGAGAACTCAATCTCTTTCTCAAACCAGAATATTATTATTTGAACTCAAGTTGTCTCACCTTCGAGGATTAATTAATCCTCTCCCATGAGATTTATGTTGCAAATTTTCCATATAATTATTTGTCCTTGTATACGCCGTTGATTGTTTAACTTGAGACTCCTAAAGCTGCTTTTGTAGATTATATTCATCCAAACATTGATTATATTCCAGGAATGGACTAAGCTTGATTATAAAGTCAGGAAGGATTAGGAAATTTTGTTAACGATCCTAACCTGTAGTGAGTAGTAATTAGGCGTCTGTTTATCTTCCACATTAAGGATGTTGCTAGTCTCGGGTCCATATATTTTCCTGTGTCCTTACTGATTTTTCTAGCGCTGTACTAACTTCATAAAATGAAATAAACGTGATTAAGATGCCAGAAGAGGTTATGTTCTCCATGATTGTGATTATACACTTGTCTTAATTTCCAGTATCCTCATTTCTGAATGTATTTTAGCCTGTGGAGTTGGCTCTAAGATTCTTAATTTGTTCGAACGTTCCGATGTCTTCCCCCCTTTTAATTTCTTTTCTTTTTCTGTTTCTTTTTCTGCCATTTTCTATGGATCGAGGGATGAATTAAGCCCATGCTCGAATGTTCAATATACTTTCCACCCATACCATTGCTACCCGGAGTGTTGAAGAGGTGGATATCTGGTGCGATGCATTTGCTTCTTCCTCCACTTCAAATGAACATATATAGTGGCTGATTTCTCATCTCCGATTCTGCCATAATGTCTTATTTCCTTTGTCGTGTTACTGGATATGATGCATTATTTGTTTCTTTTTGCAGGTATGGTTGGCAAAATGCGAGATGCTATCTTTCATCTGTTCAGCCTTTTGGGATTTGCAGTTTGCATTTTGAGATTGGATGTTGAACCTCGCTTTGGATGATGGTTGGCAGGTTGATCTACATGCTCATCTTTTGTGATCCATGGGGTAACGGATAGGTAAGTTAGGAATTGTGTGGGACAGGCCTCAATTTATCCATGGGTATATGCTCTAACTGTTATTAGGCTGAGCAGTATTTTCAGGCTATATTAATCTTAGAGCTAGGAAGGCTAGTGATTCGATTGTTGATGCCTTACAGTGTTCTGGTATTCTTTGGATGTCAGAATTTACATTTACGACACAAAATTTTCCAACTTGGACCATTTAAGCTTGTACTTACAATTAACTACAGTTCTTATTTGTTCTTTTGCCTGGATAAATATTAGGAAGACAATAAAGTATGTACTTATTTTCCATTGTCAGCCTGGAGGCTCAGTGATCAGATCATGCGATAACTTACGGCTTCTAAATGCCACTGATCGGTATTTGATATAGTTAAAGCCTGAAATAATTTAATAAGAACTGAAGGTTAGGAGGCTTTATATTTGACCGATGGGACTCAGTTACAAGCGAAAGGGTTTGCTGGGGTAATATGCAAGTTATGAAGTAGGTTTTGCTAACATGAAACAGCAGATTGAAGTTTATGAGTGTAGTGTCAGACGTAATGGGGGAGTAGGGGGATGATTCCATCTTCTGATCAATAGTATATTGGGGAATGGAGTCGTGTCCTTAATTTGTCGAATTTGAAGTACATATCTGGCCTCCTAATTTTAAAATTAAATTCTCTCGGATTGGCCTTTTCTTTTTCAAAAAATCACGACTTTTGTTAAACATCTATTGAATTTTATATTTATCAATCGTTAATATGGATACCATTTCAAATATTTTTAAAAATTATAGAATAATTATATAAATTTTTTTATATAATTGAAAATTAGTTTCTTATTATGGTTGTGACTAAAAATTAAAAATGTGTTTAGCTCTCAATTTTTTTTTAAAAATATAATAACCAAAGTTGTGAATAGTTCGTTTCAAAAAAAAAAAAAGTTGTGAATAGTTACATAGTTGTGTCAGTTTTGGTATTAACATAATATATTATGAGTAATCCTTAATATTAAATATCAATTTAGATAATAATTTAAAATTTTAAAATAATCTCATTATGTTTAAAATTGAAGAATATTTCAAAGTTTGACTTAATAAGTCAATTTATTGACTTTATTCTGTAACTATAATAACTATTAATTAAAAATACTTTTATAATTTAAATTTTAAATATAAAAATGAAAAGTTTATAATTTCTTAATTTACTATGATGTTTTTGGTATTTCAACTTTATTTTTTATATTGCTAAGTATAAATTGAAATTTTTACTATGCATCTTAAAACAAATATTCGGTTTTATACAACTTATAATAGTATAGTTGTACAATATTCTATTAATTTTTATTTAACTATTTGTATTCAAATGTTTTATATAATATGAATGACATCATTTAGTTATTGTTTTAAATTTTAATTTAGATCAAGGAGTTAAAATTTTTATGTAACATATAAATTAAAGTTAACAACAGCATTATTTTATATCTAAAAATAAAATAAAATATTCAAAATTAATGTTAAATTGGAAGTTGATAAGAGGGTAGACACTAAATATGTACTCTAACGTAATCTTTTTGTTGTTTTATAATAATGTAGTGAAATTTAAAAAACAATGTACTTATTCGAGATTAATTTGTTTAAAATTTAAAATTTACTCTGCACCACAAAAAAGTCATTACACATAATTATATAAAATATTATGAAACTTAATTGTCTTACTAACAATCTTTTTTTAAAAATATATTTAATTAACAATAATTTTATGAGGCATAATTTTGTGTTATTAAATTAATTTCATAAATATATGATTAACAATTATAATTAAAATGCATCTTATTTATTATAAATAAATAAATATATTCAACAGTATTTGAAATATTGTCCAAATACTAGCTAACGCCATAAATTTCTAAATCTTTAGGAACTAAATTGTACAATAAAAATATACAATAGAAAACAAACTCACGCAGTCACACTCCAAAGTCTCTCCTCTCAACCCATTTTTTTTTTTAAGTTTTTATTGTTCATGCTCCCTTCCTCTAATGTTCACTGTCACTGATCACCCACAACCATCGCGTCACTGCCCGCAGCCACTACCATCTCGCCATACCACGCTTCACTATCGAACCTGCCTAACGTTGCATGCTGCCCTCCACCTCTGACTGGACCGCATGTCTCTCCACCCATCTGCACTTTCGCAGTTGTCTATACTCTACACCACTTCATCATCACCATTCATCATTGATCCAGTCCACGTCGTCCCGCTGCTCCATTGGAAACTAGAAAGATTGTAGAAATCACGATTTCTATTTTCCAGATTTAGATCCGACCTGACCCAACTGAACTGAACCCACCTAACCTGACCTAAATTACAATTTTTGATTTTTTTGGGTATGTTTTGAGTTGCTTGTTTCTGCTATAAATTGCAATTGCATTAATATGTTTTGGTTGTCATAAGCGTTTTATGGATGATTTATAAAATATGCACTGAAAGTTTGGGTTTGAAAGTTAAAATTGTTTATGTAAGTTGATTCAATTTTAATGTAATTTAGGTATTGTAAATACATTGGAAAATTTGGGATTAAAAGTTAAAACTGTTTGTGTGAGTTCATTTAATTTCAATGTATACATTGAGGCATTGTGAATTTATGAAGAAAATTAATGCATTGGAAAATTTGAGTTTGAAAGTTAGAGTTGTTTGTGAGAGTTGATTCAATTTCAATGTCATTTAGGCATTGTGAATTTATCAAGAAAATTAATACATTGAAAATTTTGAGTTTGAAAGTTAGAATTGTTTGTATGAGTTGGTTTAATTTCAATATAATTTAGGCGTTGTTAATTTCAAAATTAACGCATTAAGTTGTTAATTTGACAATTTACTAATTATTGTTTGTATATAAAAAGTATTTAACATATGATTAATCATTTAAATATAAGATATAATATATAATATATAATTAAATCACTTAATATATGTAAGTAAGTTAAGAAAATTAAATGTTTGGTTTTATACATTGTTTACTATTGTCAGAAAATAAAATTACAACCATTAATCTTATCATATGAGTAGCAGATACACATTTCATCTTATCTTATAGGTAGTTAAATATATAATAGAAAATAGTATGTGAATTTATTAATTTTATTTTGACACATGTCTTCATTTATTTTTATAAATAAATTGAAGAAAGTTCAAGTACTCTTGACAATTCAGCCACTTCAGGAAGATTCTATGATGCTTGAGCTCATGTTAGATTGGTTTCCATAATGAAGAGTCATATCATTTGTTTGTTTTGTAACAAGCATTTCAAAGGTGGAAGAATCACCTTATTAAAGAAGCATTTAGCATGGGTCAAAGGTAATGTGAAACCTTGTAAAAAATTTAGACTTTGCTTGAAGAGTATCAGTATGAGAAAGATAGAAGACAAAAATTGAATTACGAAATTGGTAGTGGAAGTTCTTTTGATGATGTTCTGGATGATAGAGAGAATGTTAAAGCTGGCAGTATTCCTACCTAATAAGAAGGGAATGTTGCACCTAATGTTAGGAAAAGAAGAAGACACCAGTCTAATTTTTTTGCACCACGAATAATTCCTGAAGCTCAACCTTCAATCCGTAGTGCCTTACAATCTAGAGAAGCAACTCATAACGTAGATATGAAAATAACTAGATGGTAATATGATTCAGGTATAGTATTCCATGCTTTCCAGTCTTATTATTATCAGCCTATAATAGATGTTATTGTCTCTTACAGTCCAGGATGCAAAGCTCCTTCAATTGATGACTATAAAGGTAAAATTCTGAGTAGCTCTGTTTATGAAATTAAAAGTTATTTGGATGAAAGAAGAATAACTTGGGCTACTTTTGGGTGTTTAATTATGTGTGATGGTTGAAAAAATAGAAGACATGAGCATATTATTAATTTTTTGATTTATTCTACAAATGACACAAATTTTTTTAAAGTCTATTGATGCATATAACCTTATTAGGAATGTTGATAATTTATTTGAAATATTTGATTAATTTGTGAATGAAGCTAAGGCAGAAAATATTGTTCAATTTATTATTGATAATGTTCCACTTATAAAGCAGCCGGAGGACGATTTCAAAACAAGTATAATTCTTTCTATTGGACTGCTTATGTAACACATTGTATTTACTTCATTTTAAAAATACAAGGGATGTTTGGTATTTTCCTATTATTAATGAGATTGTGCAAAAAGCAAAAAAAGTGACCAAGTTTATTTATAATCATGCATGAGTCTTAAATTTAATAAGAAAGGATTTCACCAATGGTAAGATTTTGTGTCATCCTACTATTACAAGATTTTCAACAAATTTTTTATCACTTTAATATTTTATTATAATGAAGAAAGAGTTGAGACAAATGTTTAAAAGTAATAAGTGTGTCGCATCGTAGCGTGCTAGGTCTAATGCTAAATTAGAGGTTTATAGAATTATACTTGAAAATAATGAATTCTGGTCTCAATTTCAAATTGTCATCCAAGTTTGTGAGCCTTTGGTGAAGATACTTCTTCTGGTTGATAATGATGCAAAGGTAATAATGAGTTATTTGTATGATGTCATGGAGAAGGCTAAGGAAACAATTAAGGCCAATATGAAAATATGTCTTCTTTATACATACATTATCTTGCAGCCATTAATGAGAGATGATAAAGACTTTACTCTACATTGTTTGTAGCTGGGACATTTTTAAGTCCTAGTATCTATTTTAGATCAAGTTTTACAAAGAAATCCGAAGTTAATAGGAGAATTCTATTGACTATTATAACAGTTATTGCCAAAGATTTTAGGATGTCAATTGTTATTCATTAAACAGACAAACTTAATCCAAGTATATATTTTTCACTTTTGTTACTTTTTGAAAATTAATCATCACTTTATTTTATTTATAATACTAATTTTGTTGTCTTATGGTTGCTTCCTGAGACCAATGTGAAAATGGCGTTCTAGAATTACAAAGGTTTGCAATTCAAATACTAAGTCAATGTGTGGGTGCAATATATTCTGAAAGGAATTAAAGCACATTTTAATTCATCCATTTCAAGAAACAGAATAAATTGGAGCACAAAAAATTGAATGATTTGTTCTTTGTTCGATATAATTTAAAGCTTTAGAAAAGGTATGCCATTATTATTATTAAGTTAGATATAATTGCTTATAATTTTTTAATAATTTAATTTTATTATTTACTATGACTCTTAATATAACAAGTAGGTTAGTACATCAAATTTTTATTGACAACATTGATCTTTTGACAGATTGAGTTTTCGAGGAACTAGATTTGATAGATGAGAGTGACTTGGAAGATAATCTTGAATGAGAAAGTATTGACATGTCATTTGGTGTAATGGATTTCAATGATGGTGATGATAAGGGTCTACTCAATGATGAGAATTTTGTATCAAATGAGAATTAGAGTTAATGCAATTTAAGTGGGTATTCGATTGAATAAAATTTCAAGTTTTTGTTTCTCCTTCATTTATATTTGATGTCTATGTTAAATTCTATAAATGTAATATAATTGTAAATATTTTTGTTTCAGGTTTTACTTCTAATTGATTCTTCGATATAATCTCTTGTTGTAAATTGTAATTGTTAGAGAGTCATGAATATTTTTTTTTTCATTTGATGTTTTGATGTAATTACTAATTATTATATGATTAAATTGAAATATTTTAAATGCTTATATTGCTCTTAATTTTATATTTGTATGATAATTAAATGATCTTTTTATATTAATTGTGGTTATTATTTATATGTGAAATATGTGAAAAATAATATAATAAAAATAAATAAATTGTTGTTGATTTAAATTTCTATTATTATTATGATTTTTGGAGACATGATTTATGTAAAATTATAAATTATACATTACAATATATTGAAGGACTGTTTTATAATTTAAAAAATTTAAGGACTATTTTATAAATTTAAAAAATTATTCGAAATGATATCTGATATTGACATGCACCAATACAGTATTGTACTAGAATAAAATAAGGGTTGTTTATAACTTTTTATAAGCTCTGGGCAAAGTAAAAAATGGGGGCCCAATAAATCGAAAAGATATAAATATGTAAACTTTAAAAGCATATTTTTATTATTAAAGAGGTTATCTTAAACTCTTCATTGTGACACAATTGAAAATATAATGAGCTAAATTAATTGTTAACATTAAGATTCAAGAACAACTTAAAACAAAAAAAATCAAATGAAAAAATGTAAAGGAAAAAAAGAAAGTTAAGAAGATTTGCCTCATTTTCTTCTTTATTAGTATCAAAAGTGAGTTAGGACTCTATTTTGTCTCACTTTATTTTTTATGAGGTCAACATTTCATTCTTTGTAAAGGTCAAGAATGAGTCTTATTTTGTTTTTACGAGAGTAGGCTCCAAACAGGTGCCTTTCCTGTCCTTACCCAAAGCCGAGCCTAGGTACAAGTAAGACATTCATAACATTATCCATTCCACCACAAACTGCATACATATTTATAAAAGTAGCAATTCTAAGTTTCTTAAAAGGAAAAACGGCTAACATCACATGAGACAAGACGGACTGAACCATAAAATGCTTGACTTTTATACATGGAAAGGATATAAGACACTGGGAGATTTCATGTAATATAATACCGACAGAAAAACAAAAATGACGTCTACAACAATGATTTAAGGTGTGAATAGCAATTTGATGATTGTTATGACCGTCAAAGAAATGGCACAGATGGACCAGAGACTGAACCTGAAGAAAAGAGGAAGCGGAATTGTGACGATATCGAAAAACGCAATGGCTACAAATAAGATACTAGCTTTCTCCATCAACCCACCTACCACTGGAAATGTATCATTCATCCAAGTAGCCGCCAAGAGACACAGGAAAGCAAATAAGATTGCAAGACACAATACGATGAATGAAAGAGGAAGCGATTGATCATCATCGCGAGTCTGCAGTGACAAGAGGGCTATTTCAAGGGCCGAAGCAAAGCAAAACTCGATGATTATCTCTCGCCAGTTCACGTTCTGATGATCATGGTCATTACGGACAACCCTGGCCACCCTACCACACAGTTCGGATATGATTTTTACGACCAAATTGTAAACCCTCTTAAACGGAGTAGCCATAGCAATGTCAATGTATATGGAATAAGCGCCATTATTAGTCACTTCTCTATTTATAAGAATTCAGAGATATGCTGCCAATGTAAGCGTGCTCGCGCCACTTGTCGACGAAAAGATCCATAGCGTGAAGAAGGAATTTTTATCGCCAAGAAGCCGACAATTAACGATATGTGTGCTTGTATGGCATTTGGCTTATATTGCAACTCATTAGTATAACTTGGCTACAATTATATACTGTATCAACTTTGTTCCTTGCATGTTAAATGTCCTTGAAAATACTCAACTAGCAATATTATTGTCTTTAGTTCTCTTGAAACTATAACCAGTTATAACTTGTGATATCCCCGAATTCTCCTCTATCTTCGATTGGTTCATTAATTTTATGCATGGGTTACTCTTGGGAAGTACCAGGATTTTATTCATGCTCTTGTAGCTTTCACGTCAAAGCTGTGGATAATGTGGAGGCAATATAAAGGAACTTTCATAATGTTGTAGTAGAATCTTGTTGGATGTTGAAGCATGTCTAATAGTAATGTAAAAGAACCTTTATTAGCGTGATAGTAAAATCACGTCATGTTGGATCATTTTCTTGGAAGCGACTATATATAGGTATTATATGAATTTCTGCTGCATGTGTAATATTCATGGTCACGAATATAATTTTCCTGAGAATTTGGATGTAAGTCATCTCGTGATTACGAAAGAATTCTAGGCACATAATAGCTCAATATAACTACAATCACAAGTTATACACACAGATAATCCTAAAATTCTTAATTGTTTTTTACCTGCACATACATCATAAGTGATCTAATATAATTCCGTTCTCTTTTTAAACAACCAAAAAATTATGCCACATATAGCTAAACTGTCATAGAGTTATGACGAGCAGAGCCCTTAGGAATTGTGGTGATGATATAGTTGTTGGAATGTCAAATGTGAGTATAGGAATCTCACATTAGAAAAAGATGGAGGTAGTGAAGGACATATAAGTGGAAATGACCCATAAACTTAATACCTTAAGGTTTTGAGTTGAAGTGTGGTGTCAAAACCTTCGAGTATGTTTTATCACAAGGCTTACGATGTAGATCTCTCATATAAGTGGGCTCTCCAGATCCAGCAAGTGATATCAGAGCCAAGTTCGGCAAGGGACGAGTATTGATCCCGTGGTTGCTTCCTCACAAAGAAAAGCAAGGAAACTTCTGGTGGGCCCAGACCAGTAGAATAGAAGGGCTCTTGGTGACGCTATATATTCGAGCTGCTAAAAAAAAATGCTTTCACACAAGGGAGAGTCCAAGCCCAACGTGAAAGTTCACATTTGAGAAAGAGATTGTTAAGATGTCAAGTGTGAGTAGGAATCTCACATTGAAAAGAGATGAAATTAGTGAAGGACATACAAGTAGAAAGGACCCATAAACTTAATGCTTTAAAGTTTTAGGTTGAAGTGTAGTGTTAATGCCTACGAATATGTCCCCTCACTAGGTCCATGATGTAGATCTCCTATAAAAGTGGGCTCTCGATATCTAACAATTGTAAACAAAAAAGGGACAAAATCTCAAATTATGTTTTACTAATGAAGAGAGGATATTCATAGGTGAGGACTGAGGATAGCACTTTTTAATATGATCTGCAATAGTACGTAATATGTGTCATACAACAATTAAAAAATGAACTCAATTAATTTCTTTAACAATAATGACTCACCTTACAAAATTCCTTTTAAATTTTAATACTTGAAGTATTGAGAAGTTCACATGGTTATTTTTATAAAATCAATAAGTGAAACAATGCATTTGCTTTCAGATCAATTGCATTATGATTTCTTTTTGGGGGAAAAAAAACCTACACGTATACCATGAAATTCCTATCTTAACTTTTTAATTAATTTGTTGATAAATAATAATATCATCTACTAATAGTTAAAATAACAGGAAGATGCCTTACGTGTAAATGAAGGCGTGACCCTAAGTCAAGGGTCGATTTTATTTAGTTTTACTCCCTTGTCATTTATGCCATAGTAGCAATAATGAAAAATGACCAGACATGCACGTTACTTCAGTTCCAGGCTATAGCGACGAGAGTCCCAAGTAAGGAAGAAGAAGCATAGATTTGTCTAGGAAATCTCGGAACTATTGGATTTTTCTTTAACAATAATGACTCACCTTGCAAAATTACTTTTAAATTTTAATACTTGAGGTATTGAGAAGTTCACATAATTTTCTTTCTTAGAAATCAATAAGTGAAACAATGCATTTGCTTTCAGATCAATTGCGTTATGAGTTCCTTTTGGGGAAAAAAAAACCTACACGTATACAATGAAATTCACTGCAAGAAAAATGTTGTTTAGCAACAGAAATTACTGACGGAATATGTTTGAATTCCGTCGGTAATTTTAATTAGCAACAGAAACAACCAACGGACAAAGGTTTCGTTAAAATAAGCTTAGGTAAACTTACCGACGCACTTGTTATGGCTCCGTCGGTATATTTACCGATGGATTTGCAGTAGTCTGTTGGTAAAACTACCTACCGACATAAGTATTCTGTCGTAATATTCACCGACGATTACATAATATTGTCGGTGATTTTTCAACGGTTATGGTTGACCGTTGGTAAACCGTAGTTCGAATAATCTTGACGGTTTGCTATGTTACTGACAGAACGAAGAGTAACCATCAGTAAATGTATTGGATTTTATCGATGGTTTATGTTTTCGGATGGTAAATATAATGGATTTTACCGATTTAATTTTTGCTTTTCTATTGGTAAAGTAAATTCATTTTTTTAAATCCCTACATTAAATTTTGTTTCATGATCTTATGATTAATGCATAATTTCAACAGTTATGAATTATCTGTGCATAATATTTTTATTTGTTTATATATTTAGTTTTTTAATAGAAAATTGATTGATGATATAAAGTTAAAATTATCTTGATTGATAATGAAAACATTATAGTGTACATAATAAGTCTTTGTAATTCAAAGCAAATGACTACAACAATCCTAATGTCTTAGTGACCGCGGGTGCTCTGAGGTGTTACTATCCCTCGCCTTTAACTCATCCACCTCATGTCTCAGCTGAGCTATGTAGTCCATCAATGTGTCTACTGTGGTCTGATGTCGATTGACTTGATTGGTTTGCGATCGTCTACCAGATGCTGTTGTTCTGGACGTGGAGGATTGCGAATAATATATGTTTGCAAATGAACTTAGCCCGAAGATCCTTCCACGACGATTTCTCCCACCCACTGTATCAAGATACGTCATCATCAACAGCTTGTTCGTGCTGAGACTGTCGCTGAATGCTTTATTATATTTGGTCCTATTAGGAAGCAATGTTTATATTAGTAAGTGATAATTATTAAGAAATAATATTAAAGCATTAATTTGGCATACATTCAGTTCTCTACATCGACTGTTGACGAATGTCACACCGTCATGGTTCTTAGTGTGAGTGTGCAAAAATAGCTGACGATGTGTAGGCCTCATGCTCATAGATTTTTCCTACATAAGAATAAAATGTTATATGTGAACTGGAATTTACAAAAATTTCGGCAAAGTTTCCTCTATTTTTATGATATTTATCTCCTATTGAACAAATAAAATAATTCAATACAATCATATATAGCACCAGACATTCATACCATTATCATTGTAAATAATACACATATTTCATTTCAACATTCACTCATAAATTTAAATTGAAATACAACAAAGTAAAACAATTACAAAATAAGTGTCAAGTTTAGATACTTACAAGTCTCTTTGCATGCTTGTGGCGGGTAATTGATCCTCTTTTATGTATGGGAAGACTGTTGGACCCCAACTCCGGAGCCCAACGGACTTAGAACATAAACCCTGACTTTAACTTCTTAAAGTATTCTTAGAATTTAAGTCACAACTCAATTGTGATAAACCTTGATAACCCTTGGCGCGTGGGCCATAACTCGTAATCTAGACCTACAACCCTCGTGAAGAC
>JAOSBM010000007.1:12528548-12542616 GCA_027568955.1 Erythroxylum tenue
ACCTTACAGCAAGCAGACCTGATATTTTGTTTAGTGTTTGTTTGTGTGCGAGATTTCAAGCAGATCCTAGAGAATCTTATTATATAGCTGTTAAAAGAATTTTGAGATATTTATTAGGTTCAACTGATCTTTGCTTAGTGTATGAGAAAGGTAAAGATTTCAGGTTAATTGACTATTGTTATGTTGATTATGCTGGAGACAGGAATGATAGAAAGAGTACGAGTGGAGGATGTCACTTTCTTGGCCACAACTCAGTTTCCTTGTCAAGTAAGAGGCAAAGCTCAATTGCTCTATCCACTGCAGAAGCTGAATATATGTCAGCCGCAAGTTGTTGCTCACAGACGTTGTGGATTAAGTACAAGTTAGAAGATTATTCAATACGAGAAGAACAAATTCCAATCTTCTATGACAACACAAGTGCTACCAACCTATCGAAGAATCCAATACAACACTTGAGGGTAAAGCATATCAAAGTTAGACATCGTTTCCCACGAGACTACATACAGAGGAAGATCGTTAGTCTACATTTTGTTGAGATGAATTATCAATGGGCAGATATCTTCACTAAGCCATTGAGTGAAGAAAGATTCAAATAAATCAAATGAAACCTGAATATGGTAATGTTGAGTGATCATTCGTCTGACACGTCATGACCTAGATGTTCTTCTTAGAAAAGAAGATAAAAGTCGTAAGAGTTTAAGGTAACAGTAGCAGTAAGTTATAAACGGTAACTTCTGTCATGGGAAAGTTTTGGAGGGAAAGCTTCTCAAAGCCTTGAGAATATCACCTACTCTAGAACACTCTTGAAATACCCTGACATCGGTTGTTGAAGAACTCTCAACAAAATATTTCATTACTCTGTTTTGATATCAAACCTTCTTTGCTCACACTCTCAACCTCAGAAACTAATATCACCTCTTGAGAAATACATTTGTGCATTTAGTTTCTTGTTGACTTCAGATACAAATGGAGCAATCAATGACTTGTGGGAGACACGTTGATTTTGATTCTTTGAAGAAGGACCAGATGGACATCGAACCGGAGATTGATGCAGCGGGATGGAAGAACTTCTTTCAGGTCCATGAGACAGTTTACCTAAATGAAGTATATGATTTCTGGAAGAATGTAGAGGTAGTAGAAGATACTTTAGTATCAGTGGTGGATAGTTTGTCGATCATAGTAACATTGAATTCAATCGAGAAGGCTACTAAATGCCCATGTGTTGGAGTAAAGGTCGCTCAAAAAGCAAGATGGATGATTCAAGCCAGTGTAGAGAAGGCACAAATCAATCGACAACTATATGGATGTAGTAACCCAAAGGAGAAGAAGGCCTCAAGTCTTGTGCCAAAGGCTAGGGTTCTACATTCGCTACTCTTCCATTGTGTTCTACCAAGAACAGGATCGAGGAATCTAGTAACGAAGATAGATGAACAATGCCTATTTCATCTACTCAATCGCCAGCCCATAGATCTTCCATACATCATCCTCAATTACATGGTGAAGTCGAAGAAAGACTCGAATTCCCTACCGTATGGTATGATGCTGACAAGAATCTTCAGAGATTCTAGAATCATTCTTGAGAGAGGAAACAGAATGAAGATGGACGTCAAAAGTGTCATTAACGCTACAACTATCAGTAAAATGGGCTTGAAGAATCAGTAAAAAAAAGAGGATACAGATTCTATGAAAAAAGCAAGGATTGAGGGGGAGCGTGCTGTGAAACAAAGCTTGAGCGAGAAGGTAACTCCTACAAAGAAATCAAAATCTCAATCCACTGGAAGAATGTCTACAGAAGGATTGAAGAAATTGTCAGATGATTCAATGAAAGTTAAGACGATTTCTCAAAGAGAAGAAAGCCAGGTGTGACATACCGAGAAACAAGTATCCTTGAAGATAAAGGGGGAGACACTTCTTTCGGAAAAACCCAAACAAACAAAAAGGTCACCTAGACTACTAACCCTGCGTCAAAAAGAGCAGAAGAAAGGTAAAGAGTTGACTCATAGTGGAGACTCTGGAAAGAAAGCACTGCAGGCAACCAGATCTTTGATTTCAATTTTGCAAGAAGAGCCAGCAAAATTGACTAAAGAAACAGAAAGAAAGAGGAAGTTGGAATTTGAGAAGAAGAAATATAAATCTCAACAAAAACCCCTCCTAGGCTGGTTCAAGAAAGTAAAAACCAGAAACCAGTCAGAAAAAGAGCACTTCAACTGTTGTTCAACAAAAGAAAAAGTCAGTTGAACACAGTCTAGCACAGGTTAATCCTTCTCAACCAATGAGAAAATAGGATTTGAAATTAAAGATGATTGAAGAAGTTGAACCTGTAAGGAGTAGAAGCTCAATAATCATAAGAGAACCCTTGCGAAGGGTGGTCAAGGTACAATTTGAACCAATCTTGGTAAATAGTCATTCAGTACATCTGTTGAATCATGTAGAGGAGAAGAAGAGAAAGATAGGGGGAGAAGAGAAGAGAAGAAGAGAAGAGCAGAAAAAGAAGATAGTATAGCTTACAATTTTTTTTCAAATGTATATCTTCTTATAAATAATACTCGATTATCTTTCTAAAATTATGATTATTTGTTATCATCAAAAAGGGGGAGATAAGACATGTTTTCCAACCATTAAGACTTTTAAATATGATGGAGTTAATGAACTCATTAAAGACTTTTTTTCTTAATGCCTCAACACTCATAGAATTTCAAACTGTGTCTATTGTCCTCACACTCCAAAATAAAATAGACTTGTTAAATGCAAAATTTGGAACATTATAGAAACTAGTCTCACTCTTCTTATTCATGTCTCTCTTATAAATTTTTTTTAGTTTGAAGCATTTTTCAATGATGTTTATATCATAAACCTTCTTTCTGCACCTATCCTCATTCATCAATCCTTATATGAGACCCTTTTTCTGACCAAAACTTATCTCATATTCATATCTTTTGATGTAGTTTCCTTTTTCTTCTATCTATATAATATGAAAAAACTTACTCCTAAGTCTATACCTTGTATTTTTCTCATATATCTATGCCAATATATTGGTTATTGCTACCTTGATCCTAAAATAATAAAATTTATGTATATTTTTTGACATGTTCACTTTATTGATATAGAGTTTTCTTATGTTCAAACACCCATTATTTTTACCACTAATTCTTCACCCTTCGTTTTTACCATCTTCTCCTTCACCTCCACAACTTGCACCTGTCTTAACCCCACAATCATCTATAGCTCAACAAATTACATATACCTTGAACCACCGTCACTTCCACTAGCCTTGTCACATCAACATCTAATAGTCACTTAAACTTGAGAAAAACTCATATTCTTCATAACTTCTATGACTATGTCATTTATCACACCTCCACTTAAGAATCTAATTCCACTTCTTTCATTAAAACTAAAAAATTCACCCACTAGTCAGGTTATGCAAGATGAGTTCAAAACCCTGCATTATAACTAAGTCTATACCCTTGTTCCTATTATACCAAATATCAACATTGTCGATTGTAAATGGGCCTTTGGCATCAATTTAAACTCAATGGCTCTCTAAACCACTATAAATTCATCTAGTTGCAAAGGGATATCACCAATCTCCTAACATTGACTATGCTGATACTTTTAGTTCTATTGTCAAGTTAACTATTATTTGTATTATCCTCACAATAGCTCTCACTACAAACTAACTCATTCGCCAACTTCATGTAAATAATTTCTTTTTTTGTGATATTTTTCAAAAAAAAATTCTACATGATTCAACAACTTAATTTTGTTGATCTAAATTATCCTCACCATGTCTATCATCTATATAAAGCCCATTATGGTCTCAAATAGGCTCTTTATACTTGGTTTCATCAATTGAGTCAAAATTTCTTGAACTTAAACTTCACTTCCTAAAAATTTGACACCTTCCTTTTCATTCATTTTGTCCTTATTGACACAACATTTCTCTTAATTTATGTGTATGATATCTTAATTATAAGTTCTTCACCATCCTTCATCTCTTCTCTCATTCATATCCTTAACTTACTTCTTTAGTATTGAAGCCACATCTAAACCAAATGGACTTCTCCTTACATAAATAAAATACACTCAAGATGTAATATCCCGTCTCTGGAATTGTTGAAGGATTAAAGTGTTAGATTACTGAGTCTTGTGAGTTGCATCATATAGAATGAATTTGGTACATTTATGACATAATTTTATGATTGCGTTCATATGCATAATATTAGCATACACATATGTATTGTAAGTTAGACAAATTACACTCAATTGACATATTTCGGGGTATGAAAGTAAAATGAATGTGACATGAATGTGCATTTCCAATGTCTTGTACTTTGGTTTACCAATGACAAGAATTGATGGATTATAATTAGTAAAGCCTATAAAAAGAATGAAATTTGGCATAGACAATTAAGTGAAAAATGGCTTAGAGGTTGAGTGACAAATGGCAGTACATTTAAGTGACAATTGGTAGCCAAACAGAAGGACATGTGTACCATTTAAGGAGAAGACATGTAGCTTGATTCCTTATAGGACAAGTGTCGTTAAAGAAGGAGACACTTATCTTAACTCATCTAATGATACATGTATATGGCAGAGTCTTTCCTTAAATGTTTCTGCTGTAATTCATTCTTCTTCCTCCCTCACATTACCGAAATACACACATGACCCTCACAACTTTGAACTTCTTTACTTTTGTTCATAGTCACTTTAAGATCCATACAGGATTATGCTCAAAGATAGCTATAATCTGCTATCCTCTCTTTGCCTTTGTTGAAATCATTCTACTCCCATCTTGTACTTGGATGATCCTGCATGCATAAAGGGCTAGGTTAGCTTGATCATTGAGGTAGAATTTGAGCTAAACAAGTAAGTAAAGTATTGTTCTTTGTGGCATGTTGTGATAGAACTTGATGATGACTGAATTAGAGATGGATTGGTAGTGATATTAGAGTGAAATAAGTGCTGGAAAATGATGCATAAATGATAGTTTCTATTTTGTTTTTGCATGCATGAAAGAGAATAATTTATGAGCTGCTAAATGAATGATTTTGAGTTGAAAATTTAGATGAAATTGATCAGGAATTGAGGTATAATTAATGAATTGTTATGAAGGTGTTTCGAATTTGATATGAAAGAGTTTTCTTTTGAATTTGAAAAAAAATGAGGATGTTAGTGTATGTGTAAGAATGATTGTTAGTGACATAAATGAATAGAATATAGAGAGCTTTAATGTAACCAATATGGAAGCCATATTAATATGAATTGAAGTAGCCTTTGAGAGTATGAATTCTAGAAAGTTTGAAGTATTAATGATGATCCTAAGTAGATGAAATTCGTGGAGAATTGAGGGAAATTGGATAGTGCACTTCGGGGAACTCATCCCACGATTGTGGGAAGGTCCTCCACGATCGTGGGCAAGGCTTTGAAATGATAATCTCAGTTTTTTGTGTTTGTTGAATCAATTAAGGATAAGTTACTCTTAATTGGAATATTTGGACTTAATTAAGTCTAGGAATAGACCTAGTATGTTGCTTGATTAATTGATCAAGAGCTTGATAAGTTAGATTGTTAATTGTTAACATAACTTAAAGAATGGATTATTTTGATATCAATGTATCCCAATATGGAAATTATGAATTTTCATAAGAGTAAAGGAGTTCTTATGAATGCAAATATGATCCAAAGGATTTGAGTAATGTAGACTAGGTATGAATAAATGAGAATTGGAAAATTGTGTGAAGATATATTGCTAGAAAGGTTTGGTGAATGTGTGAATGATGAAATGGGAATAAATCAAGCTTACTTAAGGTATAAACTTGATTGCAAAATAGTAGCACACAGGCTATAATATTTGAATGGTCAAGATCTTTGTATATGAATACATACCCGGAAGCTCAATTGAGCATGCATTGAAACATGATATATATATATATATATATATATATGAATGATTGAATAATCATATGATTGACAACTTAATGATGTGTGAAATATGTGTGTGTTGCATGAAGATAGATACACAAGTTGGTCGTCAACATCTAGACATTGCCAGATCATCAAGGTAATAGCTTATATAGAGCGTACTATGAGTTAACCTAGATGTTTTTCACTATGATTGAATTTTTTTTGTTAACTTTCAGTTATTTAACTGTTACTTATATGATTGCTATGATTCTGGACATTGTTGGTTTGAGGAGTTTGATACTTGGAACTATATATGGAAGTGTTTTCAAATTATATGTGTATTATGGAATGTGTACTTAACTGAATGTTGAATGTCAGACTCAAATCCAAAAAATGTGATAAATGACATAAGAACATTGAATGAAAAGTATTGATAGCATATTATGTGAATTGATGCATTCCATAACATTGATATGCATGATCAGATAAAGGAGTTATGACCGAAGTGACTAATGAAAAAGAGCTTTAAGCTCAGGATTATGCACAAAGAGCCAAAGGCTCAGTTAATAATCAGCTCATTATCCACAACGGATACGGGGATAATAAATGAAATGAGCTTGGTATCCACAACAGAATTGAGACAGTAAATAGGTGCTCGATCACAACAAAGCAAAAATAAAACGGAGTCACTTATACATTTGCATATACATCCTTATATGTATCATATGATTGAATTGAAATGAATTATTTAATTGTTTGAAATATAGTTGAAAATTAAATGAGGATGTGTTGTTATATGAAATGTTAGCTTACTTGATATACTTATGAGAATATGATAATCTTGATGTACTTGATAAGGTATGATGAAATGTGATGTGATATTTAATATTGGATGATATGTAATATTTGTTGAATTGGGATATGACTTGTCTCTGTATATCTGGCTTGAGTGAATACATCGATGATGGTTCACTCATTGAGTTTGCAAACTTATCAAAATTGCAATGTTGATTTTCAGGTTCAGAGGATATCTAGTTAGACTAATTGGAGTATAGCTACTGCAATTGGACATAAGTTAGTGGTTGAGATCAGTTGTACCTGCATATGTCTCTAGTCATTATGCTTCAAGAATAGCATTTCTCACCAATTGTCAAATGTATATGTGAAATATGAAGTGTAATGACATTTCTGATTTAATATGATTGTGAATGAAATGATTCAAAATGAATGTTTGAAATGCTTTTGATATGTGATGCATTAAAATGTGGTAATCTGATCGTCTTAACATGCCATCCTCGTAGAGTATGTTCTCGAATAATCATCGATGCATTTAGGCATATGCTCTATGAGAGTGGTACGTTACACAAGATCTTCTCCCTTATACACATCTTGTAAATTCAAAATCTTTGCTAACACTCATGACCCCCACTTTACCTTTCTTTAAAGACTATGACACTCCCCTCTTTGATTCTATTGCATATTACAACACTGTTGGTGCTCTTTCGTACCTTTGCCTCACTTCTCATGATATTTAATTTGTTATTAACAAATTTTTTATTGCCCTAATAACATTTACTGAAATATAATTAAACGAACTCTTCATATTTGTGGTCAACAACCTCTCGTGGCCTATACTTAACTAAAGCCTCAATTATTACTCTCTTTGTCTACTGTAATGTTCTTCTTGAGACCTAATCTTATTATTTTGAATGTGAAGAAACAACCTACTGTTGCTCATTCTAATACTAAGACTAAATGCATAAGTACTTCACTTATATCTATAGAATTATGTTGGGTCACATCTCTTCTTAATGAAATTGACTTATTTGATCTCAAACCCATCTTATGGTGTGATAATGCTACATTCCTTACTACATATCCAGTTTCTTATACTTGCACCAAGCATATTAAAATTGATATTTATTTTTTTAGACTTAATTGTTAAGAAAGTTCTTTTCATCCTTATATACTAGCTAAATATGGTTGTTCCTGACCTTTAAATGCTCGAGACAAAGTAAAAAGAAGGGCCTAATGAATTAGTAGCATGCAACTATTTAAACCTCAAAAGCATATTTTTATTATCAAATTTTAATATCAATACATAAGTGACTTAAGTTATAAGTCACGTACTCAAGAAAATACTAAGGCAAAATGATCATCGTAGCAAATATCTTAAGGCAAAATGATCATAGTATCAAATATCTTATAAATGTCAACAGTAATAAAATCATGTAAACCAATAGAAGTAGCAACAAAATAGTAGGAGTAGCAACCAAATAGCAACGTCAGATTGCAAAACACCAAGTAGTTACAAAACTACATTAACAAGCACAAAAATGGTAATAAGAACTAATTTTTCTACATATTTCTAAATACAAAATCATCAATAATAGTATTAAGATCAATATTGTCCAACATATCCTTCTCGATCATAAAATATCCAAACCATTCAACCTTTCTTATTACATTGATGACCTCAATTAGGTTTGCAATAATTTTAACTTTGAAAAACTTTTGTTAACTGATGCTAGAATCACAAAAGTAGTCAATACGATTCGACAAATAATTGGAATATTTAGATAAAAATATGTAGCTTTAACAAGTTCAAGAATTTCAATTGTTGACATTGACTCATTTGGCAAAGTCGTTTTCAATACTTTTAATTTAGAAACAAGATAATCTAAATCCATATCTGACACATTATTATGAGAAAAAGTAGTTTAAAATTAGTGTAACATTCTCTTAGTTCATTATCATCCAATAACCTCAACTTCTTTGAATTAAATAAGAATCCGAAAATACTTTCAAATATTATTATTTGCTCAAATATATTCTTTGACTAAGTAATTGTCATATCCATAATAACTATAAAGTAACTGACTCTAAAGGACTCCCCACTTATTACGTTTCATCATCATAATCATTTTCTTCAAATTTTCCTTTTCTAATAATACAAAATCTAACCAGAGTGTAGGCTCTACATTCATCTTATATCAAGACTTTTAGCAATATTCTTACTAGAGAAAAATTCCTTCATTTCTATATTTCTTAAAAATTACCATGACAGCTTCTAATCTCTCTATTGTAGCGTTGGTTCATATATGTTTAAACTGCAAATTTTTGCTCAATATATTAATAGTAAATAAAATATCATACCAAATAACCATGCCAAGTAAAAACTCAAAACTCTCAAGTGAACCAGCCAAACTTTCCGCTCCACTCTTTAACTTGGCATAATTACAAGATATTGATAATTCCACCAAAGCCAATCTTATTTGATAATCTTGAAATCTAGTAGCTTTAACACTTTTTATTGGACAATGATTTCAGGGTTAAGCCTAGGACATTATCAAGTAAAACCTTCCACCTTTTAGGAGAACCTTAAAATAATGCATGTATGCATTATATAACTCCAAAAATGAATGAAAATTAAAACAGGAATGCTCCATATCACTAAGAGTAAGATTAAGACTATGACAAGCACATGACATACATAATGCTCTAAGATTTATTTCAAGTAATGGCTTTTAAACTTTTAAGGCCCCATCATATACCCTAGAAATATTATCGCATGTCTAGGATGTAATAAGAAGTGAACATAACAAATTAAGTGCATCTAAATATAGTAAGGGACAAAATGGTACTTAATGTAAAAGGTATGTGTAAAAGGGTAATTTGTACATTTCGGCATGGATATACATACTTAGACGTAAAACATGGATGAGATTGAAACTAATTGATGACATTATGTGCCAATGTGAGAATTAAAGAAAGAAGAAGGACTAATGTGCAATTTTTCCTAAAGTTATCAAATGAACCGATAGGATTAAGGAATATGTGACCAATAATAATAAAGCATATGTTTCTAATAGTAAGTAAGCATGTATGTGAGTCTTGGAAGTGTATGTATGGGCATAAGGATAGGAGAGAGGGACGGCCTTTAGGGCTGGGAATTCTAGGTTTTTCCTCTCTACTTCATCTTCTTCATCACACCATTTTTCATATAAGGAATCAAGCTAATCTTTGGTAGAAACCAAAGTAAAATTTAGTGGTTTTCTCTTCAGACGGGGTTTTGTTATGTATATGTAATTGTTAAAGATGAGTTTTGAATGGGTGTGTTATGTGTAGAGGAGGAGAAGACCAAAGGCAAAGGCAAAGCCAAAGAGAAGCAAGTAGAGTGAAGTGAAAGGGTTTTGATCACTTCTTCAGGAGGTATGGGATTTTTGATATGTTTGCTTGGATTATGAACGTGATGTGAGGGGAATTGGTAAAGGAAGTATCCTATTTTCTGATGAGATGTTGGTTGAAATTGGATGTGTTTTTGTGTTGCTCTTGCATGATAAGGCCAAAGTTAGTTGATTTGGAATGTACCTCGTTGGATCGATAGGTTCCACTAAACAGAATTTTGTAATTTGGCCATATCTTGGTATTTAGACCTCCAAATTGGATCATTTTAATTGGAGATTAAACTAGATACATAGGTATAAAACTTTCATGAAGGAATTGAAATCTGATTCTAGTTGTTGAATTCTGTAATTTGGCCATAAACAGAATTTTGTAATTTGGCCATATCTTGGTGTTTTGAATTCTGTGTTGAAGTCGAGTTCTAGTTGTTGTCCTTGTTTTCAAACATCCTATAGTGTTTTAGGGATAAATCTAGAAATACTTAACCAAATTGCATGTAATTTATTCCATTAAAAAATTAAGACATATAGGAACAAATTTCTAAAAAGACCATAAAACCTAATTCGAACATTTGCTATATGAATATAATAGAAAAAATAGAGGTATGAATGGTAAGTGTCTGTCACGATTGTGATCCTCTCTTTTGTCGCAACTAGGACATCATTTTCATTTATGATGTTTACCACATCTCATCCGAACCTTTTTGGATGACGCTAAAGCTTAACAATCCAAGTATAAGCGTAATATGAGACTCATCATACATGTAATATGTATATACTTTAATGCTTTCATTAACGTATTATTGAAAAGGAATATGATCATAAAGCATATTAAATACGAATAAGCATGATAAAAAATTTCAAATTATAATTGTAAACATAAGGGAATGAATTTTCTTTTTGCTTAAAATTAATCCTTTATGTTGACATCTAGTGAGCACATTTTTGACGTTTTTTAAATGATCTTCCTTATCTTTATCTAAAAATATAATAATGTCATCAATATAAGCTAAAGTAAATCCTTCTAATCCTTCTAAATTGTTATCCATAAATCTTATATAAGCATGTACGAATAAACAAAAACTTGGAAAATTAATCCCATATTTCAAAAATAATTTGTAAATCTCAATTCTTTAAAATATGAACTCATAAAACCTATTACTGATCAAGATGAAATAATTTATGGTTATGAATCGGATCGACAAGAAATATATATGGATCAACCAAAATAAGAAGGTTCAAAAATAGAAGAACAACTTGAAACAAATCAAAGTGGAGAAAAAAGAAAATTTTATCAATTTTTGCTCTTTAATGTGACTCTAAAATGTAATTATGATGTTTTGATGATTAGTTTTAACCTGTCAAGTTTTAGTTATGGGTAAGTAGGCATACCTAGAAGGGTCTGCAGTCGCTTCTTTTCTAAGACATTACGATATCTTCTGTTTTAAAGACTTAAGTCTCTTCTATTTTAGAGGCTATTGCCTCTTCTGTAGATACCAATCATAGGTATCTTTTATTCTATTCCCGATACCCACATTTGAAGAAATTAGTAGTCAATTTTATATATGTTCAGATAATTGTTTTGTTTTGATGCAAACTTATATTTGTAATAATCTCTGAATATCATGTTCAAATATTGTTATGTGATGCTTCATGAATTTTATTTTATCATGTATTTTCCATCACTCAATTGTCATGAATAATTGACATGTGATTGTTAGGCGACTGTTGTGAGTAGTTGCTATCTTGCATCATTATTCCCCACTAGGCTATATGCTTAACATGGTGGTTTTTCTCCATGTAGGTCATGATAAATAGGGTTAATGTTGGGAAAATTGCATTGGCCAAAGAAGGATGTGCAACCTTTTTGGAAGATCTTATATCTAAATAATGTTTTGTATTTATAAATATTAAGAAGGAATTTTGTAGTATATATATATGGCCTGTACTAACCATAAATTATGATGAGATTTTTTTTGTATTGATGTTATATGTGTAATTTGTGACTTATGTAAACCATAATGAAATATAAGATGTGATATATGTTTGCCTTATCTCTAGAAGTTTTTGAATTGTCTAGGTGTATTTTGGGTGCATCTGTACATCCTCCTAGGGGTTATTAGGGTGTCATAAGCTAACGGTATTAGAGCATGGTTTAGGCGATTCTGACCTAACTAAAGCTTAAATATGGCCTATAGATGCATATAAGCGTTTATGTTTGGCCTAATGTGGTTTGTTCCATGTTTTGGTTCTAGATTCAAATATGGAAAGATCGATTAGATTATGATATTCATGTAATTATTCCTCTGGGTAGTAGTGTGTTGGTTAACAAGGTTTATAAAAACTGTCTTGTTTTAATCCAAGGTAGTGAGTTTGTAGCAAATCTAATTGAATTTCTTTTTCGTGAATTTGACTTGATTTTGGGTATGGATTGGTTATCCAAACATTAGACAATTGTTGATTGTAGAGCTAAGACTGTTATACTTAAACAACTCGATCAAATTGAAACGATTTTGTATGACACCTGTACTAGTTCTTTGACTAGTGTGATATTTGTTATGTAAGCTCGAAGGTTTCTTAGGAAGGGGTGTGATGCTTATTTGGCTTTTGTGCTTGATTTGAGAAGGGAAAGTGTAAAACTGCGTAAAAATGCAAGATATTCTAGCAGTAAACAAATTTCCAAATGTTTTTCCTAAAGAACTACCTGGACTTCCTCCCGAAAGGGAAGTGGAGCTATCTATTGAGATTGTGACTGACACTGCTCCTATATCCAGAGTACCATACAGAATAACTCCTACTAAATTAAAGGAATTGAAAGTTCAGTTGTAGGATTTACTGGAAAAATGATTTATTTGACCTAGTGTCTCACACTAAGGAGCACTAGTTCTGTTTGTTAAGAAGAAAGATGGTACTCTACGAATGTGCATTGATTACAGGCAATTGAACAAGGTTACGGTAAAGAATAAGTATCTGTTGCCAAAGATAGAAGACCTGTTTGATTAGTTAAAAGGTGCAGGGGTATTTTCAAAGATAGATATGTGATCAGGGTATTATCAATTTTGGGTAAAGGATGTGGATGTTCTAAAGACTGCATTCAGAACCCGATGTGGACACTACGAATTCCTGGTGATGTTGTTTGGGCTAACTAATGCATCAGCTGCATTCATGGATATGATGAATATGATATTTAAGTCCTATATAGACTAGTTTGTTGTGGTATTCATTGATATTATTCTGGTCTATTCCAAGAATGAGCAAGATCATGCTCAACATCTACGAATTGTGTTATAAACACTGCAGGAAAAACAGTTGTATGTCAAACTAAGCAAGTGTGATTTCTGGCCTAAGGAAGTATCTTTTATGGGACATGTTGTCTCTTTTCAAGGAATTATAGTTGATCCTAGTAAGATTGAAGTGATTATTAACTGAAAGCGGCCTCAAAATGTGACATAAATGAGAAGTTTTCTAGGTTTGGCCGATTACTATCGCCGGTTTGTAAAGGAGTAACATCTTCTTTGACTAAACTACTATGAAAAGGAGTAAAATTTGAATGGTCTGCTAGATGTCAAGTTAGCTTTGATCAGTTTAAGAGAATGCTTACTGAAGCTCTTGTATTAGCTCAACCCACTTATGGTAAGGAATATATTGTATTTGGTGATGCATCTAGAAATGGATTGGGTTGTGCTATGATGTAGGATGGTAAGGTGCTTGCATATGCCTCTAGGAAACTGAAGTTACACGAGCAGAACTATCCTACGAATGAACTTGAGCTTGCAGCAATAGTGTTTGCTTTGAAAATTTGGTGGCACTATGTTGGATCCCGTTTTCGGAATCAAACTCTTACTGACTAAACCGTCATACTAGAGCGTGGTTCCTTGCTTAACATAATTTCTCATCAAGTTTTTTTTTCTAACACATCTCACTTATACAAATTAATAATTCATGATCAAAATTTATCATCTCAACCTCATCCATAA
>JAOSBM010000007.1:12564979-12575516 GCA_027568955.1 Erythroxylum tenue
CCATGAGCTTCACATCTTTTATTTATATGCTCTTTGTATCGCACTATATTTGCTCTTGTAGAGCCATGAATTAATAAAATTCTCTTTCTCTAAAAAAAAAGCTTCTAAAAGCTCAAAAAAAAGAATAAAATGTAAAATCAAAATTAAGTTCTCAAATAACAATTTCGCTCTTGATAGAGAGATTTTATTTTCTAAGGCACAATAAGAAGGATATGACTCTCAAGAATACAGATACTGCTCAAGTGTTTCAAAAGTCTGTATATGTTTGTTACTTCACAAGTGTTGTTACTCTTCTTTAAATAGTCAATTTCTTCAACTAACCGTTGCTTCATCTTAATTCTGAGTTGACTTTAGATTTTCAATATCATCTCTGCTGGAACAAAAATTTCTAAAGCTAATTGTTTGAAAATAGTAAGATCCTCCTAGATGTTAATAAGGAAAGTTTACTAATAAGGTTCCTGCAAGAAAGGACCATTTTCTATACAAGGAAATAAATCTAATTTGAATTTTGAAATATTATACAGTTATCATTCGTTAAATATAAATCTTGAGTTAATATTCATCACATTATTTGCCTTTTATGGACCTCACAACTAATTATAATTTCCCTAATTTATCTTAAAGCCTTACAAACAAATGATGAGTTATTTATTAGAACATTTTGAAAAACTTTGAAGATTTATGTCTTTCTATACTGCATACATGTGTGGTTGAAAGTAAGTCTAAATATGTAGACATTTCCTTTGACATAAAGCTTTAAATTTTTTCGCACTCTAAGATCCTAGACTAATTTGTCCCAAAACAATGAGTATTGCATTTGGTTCATATTTCCTCTACAAAGCTGAAAGTAAATTGACATTCATATAAGAGATGAGAGTTCATCTTACGTTCCACATTATATAGGCAATTGAGGTATGTCCCCTTTAACCTTATCCTTAGTCTTTACTTAATTATTTGTTGCTAGCTATCAGATGAATAAGACTTTATATAGGTTGTGCTTTTACCAAACCAGATATAACCATTTGATCCTCTAAAAGTATTTCATAAGCATATTCATGTAAGACTTGAATGTAAACTTACTAGATTTGTGCCTTTGCCCAAACTGTGAAATTAGAGTTTATTGAATTTGAATTATATCTAGACACTTTTTCTCTATTTATAGATAAACCTCTCAGGATACATTGCATTTGATCCCCTTGGATTATCCCATTTACTTTTGTGTCGTTTGACAATATGTATCCAATCGAATATGGTTCTAAAATCTTATATAAAGTGACTCATTACACCAATTATACCAAACCAAATGTTATGCTCGTTTCTAATTATAAAAATACTCTTAGCTTATGGTATTTCTCATTCCCAGTATTTGATTAAGTGTCTAGAAGATGTCATTTCCATTTTTTTATATTTTAGAAGCTTATAACCTTTAAATGATGAGAATATATCCATTTAACCCAAATCATTTCCTAATGATTGAATAATTTTAATTTCTCTTGATGACTAGCATTTTGTTCCTATCATGGATTTTTTTAATCCTGTGTCCCCCTTCTGCCTTTGGTGCACAAATGTTAAACCATTTCACTTTGGCTATAGTTTCCTTGTTTGCATCACTAGACCATAAGCAATTGTTAATGATCCTCTTAATAAACTTGATTAGATCCTTTGGCATAATGATATGGGAACGCCAATAATTGCACATATTGCCAAAGACTGGGATTACAAGTTAAAGTCTATCAACATAGAACAAGAATCTATTCTTTCAATAGCTGATTCTCTTATAAATTAAATTAAATAGTGACTTACATTTACCATAGGATGGCCTTTTTTAGGAATTACTATCGTAGCATATCTAAAAGGGGCTTACCCAGCTTTAAAAACTTAAGATTTTGGTGATTTCCTCTAATGTTTCCCAAAGTCCTATAGATATAAATATTATGCTTTTGCTACAATTTATGCCCAGACTTGACAACTTTTTGAAGTAGAGTAATAAGTCTATAATTTGAATGGAATAGGCGTTAACCCCACATAGTATCATTAAATCATTAGTAAAAGCAAAATTGAACAATTTGAGTCCCTTACACTTACTATAATATTTGAATACCCTCCATTTGAATATATATTATAAGCAATGAGCTTAATAAGTATCTTAATACATAAAGTGAGCATGTAAGGAGATAAGGGGTCCACTTGTCTTTATCTTTTAGTCCTATTGAACACCCTTTTTTTATCTCTCTATTTACTAAAACCCTATATGGTAATGCATTGTTGTATCCAAACTATAAACAACTCTAGAAAACCTAAACACCTCAACATAATTCATAATGAACTTCTGATCAAGTAAATTAATTGCCTTATAAAAGTCTATTTTTAATAGATAATTCTTAATGAAAATCGTAATTATTATAATTTTTGAATAGAACTTGAACCAGTAACACATTTTCTCCTATATTCCTTCCTCTAGTGAAGACACTTTGGCTAGGGTTAATTGTCATCTTTAAAGCTCCTTCTAGCCTTGCAACCATCATCTTTGATAAGATTTTATAAACTAAAATTGCAACATGAAATCAGCCTTAAGACTTATAAGAATTTTGGATTAGAATTCTTAGGAACTAGGTAAATGTAAGTCTTATTCACCTCTTTTAACATTCTCTTATTAAAGAAAAACTCCAAGATTGCTTCTAAAATTATCTCACCAACTGTTAAACCAAGGAAGAATCCAATTGATGTTTTGATGATAACAAAATATAATTATTACTAATAAGTTAATTATTTTGATGAAAATAAATATAAGAACAAAATAAAGTCATAAACTAAAGAAGATAGTTTATGATGTTAATAAAGAGAAGTTGAAGTTTACAACTGTCGAAACAAAGATCAAACAAAGAACAAAGAAGATCAAGACTTATTAATATCACTCTTTAGTTTTTAATGTTAATTGTAATCTCATTTAGTCACTTTGGTGTTCTGAAAGGCTCATCATGCATAAACATTTCATTTCATTTTATTGCATGAGTCTTTTCATTCATCTAGAGAGGTTGAAGCTTTTGGTTTTAATATAAAAGCCTTTTAATCTTGCAAATAAACTTTAGGTAACATTTTAGAAAATGTTTAACTTATAATTGCATTGAACAAATTGGATTTGAACATTTAAAGTTGTTAAAATTATGTTTTTATGTAGATTGGTTGACCTATATGGGTTAGTGGTCAACTAATTTAGGTTAAAGTTGTTAAATTTAATTTACTAAGAGTTTATTATAATATTATTTAATGTACTAGTCCATCAGTCTCTCAACGGCTAGTGAATCTGTACATTTAATACGCAATGTTCGATCAGTATGCAATACTAGTGGATCAATAATTTGTAAATAGTCATTATAACGACTAATTTTTAGGTCTAACAGCTAGTAGAGGTCCTCAAATATTATAAATAGGTTTTTTTTGTTATTTTAGCATCAAGAAGCATATAAGTGTATTTTTACATATATTTCTAACCATTTTTCAATCATTTAAGCTTCATTATTTCATATTTATGTGAGTGAGTCTATTTGGAGTTAACAAGTGACAAAGTGAGGTATTTTAAGTTTTAATATTTTGTTGGGGCATTATATGATTATACTTGCGGGAGATCCAACTAGAATGAGGTTTCTCTTCGGTTTACAAGAAGATTGTAAAAGGTTCCTCTTTTATGAGAAAGATTGTAAAAAAGTTTTTGTTTGCCTTAATAGAAGAATTATAGTGGAATTTTAAGAAGAGTCTTATAAGTGAATGTAAGCAAGGGTTGTTTATCAAACTACTATAAATTGGTTTATATTTTCTCTTTCCTATCTTTTTTAAATTATTGTTATTGATTTATATTAAGCAATTTCTTCATCTTGATTCATATTTATTTTTGTTTAACTGAGGACAATCGGTTTGAAAAATTATTGAATATTATAAGCACCTAATCTGTACATTTAATACGCAATGTTCGATCAGTATGCAATACTAATGGATCAATAATTTGTAAATAGTCATTATAACGACTAATTTTTAGGTCTAACAGCTATTAGAGGTCCTCAAATATTATAAATAGGTTTTTTTTGTTATTTTAGCATCAAGAAGCATTTAAGTGTATTTTTACATATATTTCTAACCATTTTTCAATCATTTAAGCATCATTATTTCATATTTATGTGAGTGAGTCTATTTGGAGTTAACAAGTGACAAAGTGAGGTATTTTAAGTTTTAATATTTTGTTGGGGCATTATATGATTATACTTGCGGGAGATCCAACTAGAATGAGGTTTCTCTTCGGTTTACAAGAAGATTGTAAAAGGTTCCTCTTTTATGAGAAAGATTGTAAAAAAGTTTTTGTTTGCCTTAATAGAAGAATTATAGTGGAATTTTAAGAAGAGTCTTATAAGTGAATGTAAGCAAGGGTTGTTTATCAAACTACTATAAATTGGTTTATATTTTCTCTTTCCTATCTTTTTTAAATTATTGTTATTGATTTATATTAAGCAATTTCTTCATCTTGATTCATATTTATTTTTGTTTAACTGAGGACAATTGGTTTGAAAAATTATTGAATATTATAAGCACCTAATTTAACCCCACACCCCCCCCCCCCCCCCCGAGTGCTATTAGGGACTAACACTAACCATGTTTCATTTCTTTTAAAAGAAAAAGGCATTAAAACCATAAGATCTAGGAGCTTTCTTTAAATTGATACTAAATAAAGCAACTTCAATATCATTTTCAGAAAATGGTCTATCAAGTTCATAGCTACTTTTGGGGTAAAGGTAGTCAAAATAAAGCTTTAAAGTTCCTGCAAAGTACAAGTTATTAGTTGTACAATCTAGAAGCACCTTGAAGTAATTGAAAGTAAGTGTTTCAAGATCCTCTTGTTTACGAATGATGTTCCTATATTAATCATATAAAATGATGGTTTTGTTTTAATTCTTGCTTACTATTATATCACTAAAAAAAATTGTGTTCATGGCTCCTTCATTAAGTTAAAGAATCCTAGATTTTTGTTTCAAAAGGAAACTTTTAAAGAACGAATATAATTTTCAAATGTTATTTTTCCTTTGCTTTTAGCATCTCATTGTCAATTGAGTTACAGAGGTCATTTTGAGTTTTGTGTATTGTCTCCCTAGTTTATTAGGTGAATACTTCTGTGTTAGGAAAATGGACCTTGTTGATTGAGTAGTTTGAGTTCTTCTTTAACAACTCTTACCTTTCTCATAAATGCGAATGCCAAGTAGTTCTTATATTGTCCTTGCATCCCTTTCTTGATATCCTCTCCATAGTTTCAAAGATTAAGGAGATAGTTATTAAAATTAAATGGAGCTTTGATATGTATAATATTAAGAATATTAAGTATCTTAGTAAAGGAATGGTCATAACTCATAAAATTGCCAAAGAAGGCTAAACTTGAGTGGCAGTTAGACATTCAAACATCATAAACTAATGCTCAATCTAACTTTTTTTTAATTAATCAGTCATCACGTTGCTTATTATCCTAAGTAAAGAACTAACCTTTGAAGCTTGGATTCAAGACTCCAATTTGTTCTTCATAATTCTTTAAATCATCATATAAATATTTTTGAATCAATCTCCTACTTTTATTCCCTTAAGCAAACATTGTATTGTTGAATTCATCCACTAAGATTCATAGGTCCTACATAATGGCTTGGATATTCTTCAATGCTAGCTATAATGTATGCCTTTGAAACATCAAATTGACAACATAGATAATAAACACACTAATCTGGATTAGGATGTTATGGATGAAAATGGTTAAGTTAAAAAATTTATTAGTAAAATGAGCAAAGTCAATCTGGACTTATTATCGTTAAAAAGCAACCATTATTCTTCCATTATAGAAGTGTTGATGGTTGGATGAAGAGCTTTAAAATTTTTCAAGAACCCATTAGTTGTCTATTTCTCTATCAACTTTTATTTGGTATCCAAAATTTTTATTAAAATAGAATTTTTCTCTAGAAAAAAGGTTTCTAATCATTTATTGCTTATTTTGGTTTGTTGATCCCTCAAACATTCCAAACTAGAAATGACATTAAGAGGCAGGAAGATTCCAAGAACTTATCTGAGGCTTCTTCCTTTCCTAGCTGGCCTTTTCTTGGCTAAAAAAATTCACTTTATTTTCCTCTAGAGGAAATTTGCTTTTATTCCTCACACTTGAGAAATTCCTATCAGTTTCTATATTAATGATTTCCTTATTTTAATTATAATGGTCTGCATAAATGATTTTTTAATATTTGGCAATTACATATATTAGTTGGTCAATAAATCTAGTCTCATTTCAAAAGTGACTCTTGAGGTATTTTTGCCATTTTTCTTAACCATGATCTCCTTTATATTGCATTTTGTAATGCTATAGGGATCTTATTCATTATTTAAGTTCAAATTCCTAATTCCATTCGAGCTCCCAATTTTAGATATTCTCCTAATAGTGCTCCACCCTTTCTTAAAAGGCTTTGACAATTTCCATTAATAGGATATGGTTATTTGGACTAGATCCATCTCACTTCATCATTTAATCTCTTGAGCTTCAAATTCTCAAGCAATACCATGTCCCTTTCTACTTTAATACAAACTCTTGCATACTCAGTCCTACTTAATTTAGCTCATCGTGCATCTAAGAAGGTTGGCTTATCTACTATACTGGCTAAATAATTCAACCCTACTATTATCTAAAATTATAAGGGAATGTTATAAAAGTTTTCCCATATAGAGATGTTCAACTTTCTTTAGTTGTCTAGTGTTATTTTGACTTTATTTTTTACAACATTAAAGGCTTTTTAGATATGTGCCAATAGTCAAGTTCTAGGATCCTTTAAATGTTGGCTTTAGAATTAAACTTAGAGAGGAAAATTCCTCATTATTGATAAAGTCTTCTCCAAGTCAAGTTTGCTCCATTTCTTCTTTGTCCAAAGTTATATTTAAGGAAAAGATGGCCTCTTATTTATAAAGTATCCTACCAATATAGCAGACTAATGAGATGCTCTTATTTATAGGAACTCAATTGACAATGAGACTATATGAGAGTCTTCTATTGCATAGAAGAAATAATTAAGGTTACAATAAATTTTTGGGTCACCTACTATAACACATCAGGTTCTCTTTTCTGGATTATAAGTGGTTAAAACTTTTACTCGTGAAGAAAAGCCTATATTCCTCTCTACATCTCTATGGTTTGATAACATTAGACACTCATTTGGTCATGGTTCAGGTAATGAGACTACAACAGAAGGGGATTTTGGCAACGAATATTTTTGTCATTAAAAGCCCTAAGTTTGTCGCCAAAACTTTTTATCTACAACAAAAATTCATCCCATAAATCATCGCAAAATCACGGAAGTAAACTATTATCAACGACATTTTTACAAAACCATCGCAAATTATATTTCTCTCCAATCTTAGATATGTTGCCAAAGAGATGGGTGAGGATAAAACAAATCGTCGCCAACGATATTTTGGGACGCTTCCTTTTCGTGGCTAAAATTTGTTAGCTATGTTACTGTAGATGTAGGTAATAATGTTTTGCGACGATTAAATTTTCATAACAAAATATATTTAACTACAATTTTCATAACGTAGATAAAAGTTATTGATGACGGTTTCGGGAACGTAGCTAAAAAGTTATGGTGACGATTTTAAAATCATAGCCAAATCTTTTTAGTTACATTTTATATTTAATTTTTAAAATTTATTGGCGACGTTTTCAGGAACGTAGCTAAAAAGTTTTGGTGATTAATTTTGATTTTTTACTAAGCATTACTATTAAAATTTTTTCATTTAATTATAACATTAGTAAGATTTTTAATCCATCCTATTGTTTGTAATATTTAGATTTTTTGATTTATAATTAACTAAATGAAAATAAAAATAATTAAAAAATAAAATAAAATGTCATTAAATATTAATTACAAATGTTAACAAAAAAACTTATGTACAAACTAACACTCATTTTCATCGTCACTACTATTTAAATAATTTGAGCCAAGTATTTGTTTGACCATCTTTTCAACTTGGCCAACTTTTATTCAATATGGTCTAACTTTTGTTCATTACGTTCTAACTTTTCTTCATTACATTATAGCTTAGCCTTAAGCGATCGATTCTCCTCTTGAAGCGTTGTTAAATATGATGGTCGTAATGAGAATGAACCAATTAACTTAGGGTCATACCCAAAACTTTTGATATAGCCTGATCTTGTACCAAGGACATTGTTGCAAATGTCATCTACATTTGGCTCATTTCTTTCAGACAATGATCTTTCCAACAACCCCTGCATCTTATTCTAAAATTTAAAAAAAAATCAATTTTTAATTCAAATATTATTAGTTAGTATTACATAAATAAATAAACTTAAAAATTAAACAAAATTATTCTGCGCTTCTTCAGACGTCCAGCCTTCACATTCCTTGTAATGTGTCAGTTTGTAGAGTGTGATCCTATTACACTCTTCTCCATGTAGTCCCTTCTGATTCTATTATATAAAAAAGGAATTGAAACACAATAAATAATATTGTATTTACTGATATAATTATAACTTCTAAACAAAGAACTTACAAATTCATTTCGTACGACAATAAATGATTTGGAGCCTTAATTGTTAGGAGTTCTCATTTTTTCACTATTGACTTTGGGTTTCTCACACTTTTACTAAATAAAGAAAAGAAATAGTCATTAAATTGTGCAAAATGATTAATTGAAGCAAATTTGAAGAGAAAGAAGACAAACCTTAATGTTGGCAGAGGCCCAATAATCACACATTTGGTTCTAATGTTCTAGAGACACCCATTCGGGAACTTGTCTCCTTGCCTCCTCATCTGAACGAAAAGATTTGTAGTATTTATGTAGTTGATAACGATGACCCTTGGCCTTTTATTTCAACAGTGAACTCACACAACTTGAAACTTCAGGGTTCTCGATATCGACGATATTGAGCTACATCTGTGAACAACAAGTAAAAGTGAATTTAGTCTTTAAATAAGTAAAAAATGCATATAATTAAATAATTTGGAAAATTATTGAAACTTTGTCCATAGCACTCAGTATCAAGTTGTCTTCCTTCAACTGCTTAGCATGAGGTAATTCAGTCCTGATAATGACCCCTAACTCACTGGACAATTTTGCTGATTGGATCTTGTCAATAGTTTGACTTTGTGAGTTGTCAATATGTATAGACAACTTGTTGTTCATTGCAACATTTATGCGTTGCAACTCAAAACCTTTAGTGATACCTCTACCTCTTTTTATTATATCGTTATTAGAGCCTGACAACAAAAGAATAATGATAAGAAAAAACTCATTAAACATGTAAATATATATTTGAGCATAAGTATAGTTATAAGTGGTTAAGATTAACAGAGCCGAAGATCCCTCAGCACTAGTTGAACTCGGTGGTTGTTGTTCAATAGGGTAAGATTGATGTAGCTGTTGTAGGGTTGGCATTAATTTTGGTTATTGCCACCTTCTTTCCCTTGTTTCTACCAGTTGCCATTATATTGAATATCTATAATGATATTATTAAATGATTTCTCAATGATTTTCCAATATAAAATAAAACTAATTAAAATAACAACATAAAGAATTTGTCAATTTTTTCCTTAAATCATTTTGGAGCATTTGACAAATCATGAACAAATCATAATCAAGGATGATTAGATCTTTAGCCCCACATTTTGAATCACATTAGAAACATTTAATACCTGTTCCGTTCATTATTTTTCATGATTTGTTAATTGTATGCATTTGGTATGTGAAAGCTGTGGCTATGGCTAAGTTTGTGGCAGTGATATACCTTCCTACTTCTTCTCTTTATGCCAAATCAGAAGTTGCCGATTTTTGCTCATTTAATTTTTCTACTATGTATATACACACCATGTTCAATTGCTAATCTTCATTCATTGTATTTCTCTCCACCTTAATTCCTTAAATTTTTTATTTTTAATATATTATTATTTCGATGTTTGTTATGATTTTCTAGAGTTGGAGAGATCTTTATAAGAAGCCTCCCTTTTATGGTTGGTTAAAAGAAACAATGTTTAACTTAAAAAATTTATATATCTTGACTTTTCTTTGTCTATAAATAACACATCTAATAAATATAAAGAAAATTTGAATTGTATTTCAAAAATCAACATTAATATGGTTTTAGTTTCTTTCAACAAGGAATTTGTTACATGTATTGGTACTATTGTTACCATCTCTCTACAAATTTTATTACGTGCTTATAGTGTTGGGACCCGATCCGGGAACCGGATCCCAACCGGAAAACAGAAAATGGAACAAATCGAATCGAATCGGGAAAACGGATGCCCGACATCTGGAAACAAAGTTTGATCGAGAACGACATAAGCAAACTGAAACAAAAACCGACATTCGTTGCAAACACGAAGTATAGCAAACTGTTCGCGTTGGAAACCTAGACTGATCCAAACCCGAAAATCCGGTATAATTTTTTTTTTATATACTTCTGTTATCATTCTCTTTATACAAATCATTCCTTACTTTCTTTTTCATTTCA
>JAOSBM010000007.1:12675723-12687581 GCA_027568955.1 Erythroxylum tenue
ATAAAACTAAAATAGTGGCTCACAAGGTGTTTCCCAACCTAAAAATACTAATCTCACTATTTTGTCACTCACCAACCCTTTATGAATAAATTCCCAACTTTAGAGTAAAACAATGCTCTGGTTTAGCTTCTCTCTATTTTCTGTTGTTGTTGTGTTGTATTTATTTATGAAGCAGGGAGTGCCTTATATAGGCACTCCGCCGCCTGAAGACAGCTGCCTTGCAGTTGTCTTTGTTTCCTTCTTTTCAACAACTACCGCATTTGTTGAAATCAACAAATGCTGCATTTGTGGTAGGCGCCGAAAATGCCCACCAAATTAGAATGAGTCCCTCCATGTGAGAGGGACCATCTCCAACAGATCTAACTTCATACACCCCTACTGTAACATGTATAATGAATCATCTGCTAGAGAAACAGAGGAGTAAGAGGATTCACCGTCTATTGTAGTACTAGAAACAGCAATTTAATTTGAGAGGCATCTTATTTATTTATTAAATTAATCAAATTATTAGGATGATATAAGTAGTAACTAAATAACTTGATAAAGAGATTTGTAAGTCTCGTTTGATATGATGCTATATTGAATACTGTTCAATATTTCAAAATTTAAATAGAAATATTGAGTTAAGATCATTAAAAATTTATGGAAAATTTAAAAAATTACATTTCATAAGAGATAGTCTTTGTTAATTTTATATCAAAAGAGTATTAGTCAAAATGACACATATGGATGATCTTTATAAGGATTACAAATTTTTTTATTTTTTGCATCCTTTTATATTTTGTTAGCTTTTTTATGATTGAATTATTTTTTGAGAGGTTATTTATTTATTTCTTAAGTTGATAAAATTGTTACAATGACATTTTCATAAACATAACTATATATTTTTAACTGCGTTTTTTGGAAAGTAGCCAAATCTTTTTATTTTTTATGTTTTATAAAATGTAGCTAAATGTTATATAATGTTGAGATATGTTATTTTTTATATTTTTAATTCATATTATTTGACAATATATTTTGTATATAATGTATCAGTATATTTTTCTTGTGAACTTATTATACAAATAAATCGTATAAAAATATATTTAATTTAAAATAATTATATAAAATAAAATTATATAAATATCATCAAATTATACCAACAAAAAAAACTTTCTTCCTATAAAAAAAATATACATGGGCTCACCTCTCCCATACATTACAAATGACAGCATCAAATTTTGAATCCTAAAAGAATTCTTTTTGATAGAATTAAAAAAAGAAAAACATATTATACATACTTATAAACTACAATATTTATCTAATTAATGTATAAAATTAGATAAATAAAAAAGATTAAGTTTTTTTTTGTACCTGAAACTCCTGATAATAAAAATCTTTTGTCCCCTGAGAGATATTCTTGTATATACAACCCTCAAGTTCTATCTTCTCCTTGAACTTGGATGATATATTTTTGAAGCATGTTCAAGACAGAACCAACCTAATATATAAGCTAATTTAGATCATTTTCAAATTAAAACCTATAACTTCAGTATAAACCTATGGTGTTATCATGTATTACAAAATTTTTAGAATTTCACTCATAGGCCGTTGACAATTGTGATGTAAATTCTTCCATCAAATCCCTTAGTCCAAGCTGGAGGTCACCTCCGTCATTTACAACATTTACCCCTGATATCTCTGTCGGTATAGATTTAAATTCTAGTATAGGAGTAGGGTTGATGGATGGTGTAGCAGTAGGTAGGCAATGTGTCTGTACAGGGACTGCAGGTGGGGAAGGTGATGCCTCATCTGGATGTGCACTAGCTGGACATGTACCACCTGATTCTGTAGCATCTACAAAATATGGTATAGGAGTAGGGTTGCTGGATGGTGTAGCAGTAGGTAGTTAATGTGTCTGTACAGGGACTATAGGTGGGGAAGGTGATGCCTCATCTGGATGTGCACTAGCTGGACATGTAGCACCTGATTCTGTAGCATCTACAAAATGTGATGCTTCACCTGGATATGCACTGGCTCGTCTAATGGTGGTAACCTGACCCTTGGCTGCAACATTTCTTGTTTTTTCTTCTATGGCATATTTTTAACTTGAAATTTACATTTTATTGATTATTGCACTAATATAACAATATAAATTAAATATAACAATATATTGTTGATGCCATAATAAATTTATTCATATAATATTATATTACTTACATAAGGTAATCGCTATCATCACTTAATTGTAAATCAAAACCATCTTCTTCTTTTTTTCTAAAGAATTAGAATCAAAGTCAAGCTCCTCTTCAGATCTCTCGCCCTCTATAGATTCCTCATCCTCTCTAAATGAAATTTCAACATATTCATCATTTCGATCGTTCAAACGTTCATTCTCGTCATATGTTACACATACATTTATTTCATGAACATCTTCGTGAAACACTTCGCTTTCAATTCTCTTATTTTTCTCCTTTTCCATGTAATTCAAAAACACTTCTAGGTTTTACTTTACAAAAGCTAACGAATTTAACTTAACTTGTCTTAAGCTAGGAAAAGCGACATAATACACTTGGGTCGCTTGCATCGCCAACACGAAAGGTTTAAATTGTCTAAATCTTATTCGCTGGTTGATTTCAATTAGATTGTATCGGCTGTGCACTTTTGTTCCAACATTTAGAGTTAGATCAAACCATTCACACTTAAATATCACACTCCATTTTATTGGCAATGTGAGGTACTAAATTTTAAGTATCTCAATAATTTTACCATTGTAATTCATCAATTCTCCTTGTATGCAAACCCCACTATTTACTGTTTCCATGCTATGACCTTGAAATTTTGTATGAAATATGTATCTGTTAACAAAATACATCAGATTCGATTTATCAATTTGCAAAGGTCCTTTCACAAGATCACATATGCACTTGTTCTCTATTGGATTGTTTAAGGCCTACATCAAAAAAATTTATGATATTAAATAGTATAATGTCATTTATACGTTTTGATATGATAATTCAACCATTTCAATTATTGTAAGTGAAAACTTACATATTTCTTAAACCATTGAGGAAAGTGTCTTGTAACTTCTTTATTGATATCATCCTGTGTTTTTTCGGGCATTAGCTCGCGTAACCATTCCTCGTATAATCTAAAAGCATTTTTATTATGTATTTTAGTTGTGAACACCACAAACCTTGGAAAACCAAATAATCAATTTCAAAGTTAACTTAAACTTACTACAAGAAAGATTGAACCTCTTGGCAGTTCAATAAAATGTAACCATATGTAGCCTCTATTTCTTCTTATGATAACATTCTTCTTGTTGAGTGTTCATATGTTCATCCAGAATATATGAAAATGGATAAGTTACCTTGAACATCACCCATTTCTTCCCTATCGTCATTGCGAGAAACTTTTATTTCTCTTGTGTGCATATGCAGCTTAAAATAATGTGAATAAAATATACTTGCTTCCTCCACTAAATAAGTATTACATATTGAACCTTTTTAACATTTTTCTTCAAGTGATGTAAGTACCTACATTACAAATAGGGTTATTACAATTCTATGATTAAAATATGCTATAAGTTTTATTTAAATATTAACTATAATTACCTCTCAAACGAATACATCTGCCGATATTGAACTAGACCAGCAAGTTTAGCCTCGTGTGCTAAATGTATGGGTAGATGCTTCATATAAGCAAAGAAGCTTGGAGGAAAAATCCCTTCTAATTTGCATAAGATGATTGAAATTTTCCTTTCTAGTTTTTCCATTTCAGCCAAGTTTATTTAAGATAATGTTAAGCTTTTGAAAAACAAACTTAATTCTATTATAGCTTCCCAAACTTTATTCGGTTGCAACTCCCGAAATGCATTTGGAATTAGCCTTTGCATAAACACATGACAATCACACTTTTCATCCCAAATAATTTGTTCTTCCTCATGTCCACACACCTTGTCAAGTTCGAAACATAACCATCAGGAAACTTTATAATTTTTAATCATTCACACAAAATTTTCTTTTGTTTTTTGTCCAAAATGTAACATGCTTTTGGATATTTACCCGTGCAATCTAAATCATTTGTTTTACAAAAAAGTTTTAAGTCAGCTCATGATTCTGCATTGTCCTTTTTCCTCCCTTTAATGTTCATTATGGTGTTGAATAAATTGTCAAAAATATTTTTTCAATATGCATCACATCTAGATTATGACGTATCAAATTAGTTTTCCAATACGGCAAATCCCAAAAGATATTTCGTTTTCTCTAACCAAAGCTTTTACTAATGCTTCTATTAACTTCTTCAGCTTCAAGTTCTTTAACTTTCAGCAACCTTAATTCATCAATCTCTTGTAATATCTATTCACCAACTTTGAGAGGGGGAGTAGGTATTTGTACCATCTTTTATTAATGAACTTTTTTATTGCATCTAAATGGATGATGTGGAGGAAGAAATTTCTTGTGGTTATCAAACCAATATATTTTGGCCCCGTTAGGAAGATAAAACATATTAAAATCATTGTCACAGTAAGGACAAGTCAATTTCCCTATTGTACTCCATCCAAACAACATAGCATATGCAGGGAAATCACTACTAGTATACATCAAAGTTGCTCTCAACAAAAATATTTGTTTAAGAGACACATCATATGTCTCCACACTAAATTCCCAAAGATAATGCAATTCAGATACCAATGGTTATAAGAATACATCAATTTTATGATTTGGATTTGTAGGGTCTAGTATAATCACCTTTAAGAACATATATGTTTCATGCATACACATATACGGAGAAAAATTATAAGGAGTAATTATGATTAACCATGATGAATATTGTTGGCTGGATTGACCAAAAGGATGGAATTCATCTATCGACAATCCTAACCTAACGTTTTGACTTTTGACTGTAAACTCATAATAGGTTTTATTGAAATGTTTCTATACGAGTGCATCTGATGGGTGGCTCATTATTCCATCTTCCTGTTAATTTTCATTATGTCATCTCACATGAGATGCGGTAGCATCAGAGGCATATAGTCTTTGAAGTCTCTAAGTTAGTGGAAAATAATACATCTGCTTCCAAGGTACTAATTTTTGTTTAGTAGTATGCTTTATAGGTTTGAACCTAGATTGACCACAAAATTTGTACTTTTGTAATTCCAAATCATCTCACCCAAAACAACATACATCCCAAATTACAACAATCAATTTTTTCAACTTGCAAACCAAGACCCTTAATAAGTTTCTTCATATTGTAAAAATTATCAGCCATTGTATGATCATAAGACAATAATTTATTATAACAAGCAAGAATTTATCCAAACTTCGATCAAAAATATGCCCTTCAAACTTTATGTTCAATATTCGAGCAATTGAAGATAATTGAGTCATGGTCTCACAATTTGGCCATAATTCTTAGTCAGCTGATTTTAGTAAGTCAAAAAACTTTTTTGACTTTAGGTTTGGTTCTTCTTCAATATTTTCTATATTTACCCAAAAGGTATAACCAGCTGCATCATAAACCATTGGGGTGTAAGGATTTTCATTTGTTATAAAACCAGTCCTCCTTCAAACCCATCCAAATTTATTAACGAGTTTACTTCATTACCCCTTGAGGTGCTACAAATTAATGGCTCCCTATGTCATATCCACTCAAATAATTTGGAACAAACCATTTTCTTAACAAATGGAGGTTGACTTCATCAATAGGAAGAAAATGAATATGTTTGCATTTTTTACATAGACATCTGATCTTTGGATCATCCATATATGCAGGTTGAGAACATGTATAGTTACTAAAAGCTAGAACTCCCTCAAGAAACCTAGGATTAATGAACCATCAAGTGTTAATCGTCTATACATCTAAGATCTATTAACATTACTTGTTTTTACAAAACTGTTATTTAAAAACGTGATTTCATAGTTAGATATAATAATTGTTATGGTAGTATCCATATTAATCTTACAGAACATTTAATTTTTAGTTTACACATTAACAATAACAAAAGAAGAAAGCATTGTATTATAGCATATGCTTTGGGATGCTTGATCTTCATCGAGTCTCTATAGTGATGGTTAGGTATAAATCTTTTCATCGTTAGATCCTTCATTTCCCCTAAGTTTTTACAGGTCTCTAACTATTTCCCCTCCAAATTCAAACCAATCAATCCCGCCATATGATTTCACAATTAGAAAACTCAATCACAAATGATTCCACCTCCAATGCTTTAGAGTATTTATTAAAATAAAAAATCAACTCCACCTTTTTTCTTAATCTAATTAGTTTAGGGTAACCTTAACATATCATCAGCAAATACGTTCTCACCATTATCAAATTAAAGATGCTGAAAGTGAAATGTTTTGCATTCTCTCAAGAAACTAACCAAGTTAAGGAGAGACAAGTTACATGCATACATATTAACATGTACTCATATAGATAAAGAGTGATCAAAGAACCTTAAGCATGAGCTTTACAAATGAAGAAGAGACTTTTACATAATTCATAACCGTGACTCATCATACATGATCATGATATAGTGAAATAAATTGACTGAGATAGTGTTTTGAATAAATTGATAAGTTAGAATGGGTAAAAAATGATTTTAAGTGACTTTTGAAGTTAGAATTTAAACAAAGAACAATAGGTTAGCTTACGGTAGTAAACAAAAATACAATTAGTATCTGTGTTACACGATTAAATACTAAACTCAAATTCGATTAAATTGAATTTATAGTGTTAATGTCTTATTTTCGAATTTGGAAATAAATGTTTAAGCGAAATGTGCTTGTGTGTAGGTAAAGGAAAGGCACAGAACGTGTGAGTGTGCTTGGAGATAAAGTTGCTTAACGATGAGTGTTCTTTAAATTGATGTTATAAAATGATTTTTATTCTATCATGAAGTGAATATTGATTATGAGTTTTATATGAAAATTGCTAGTATATTTTAGCAATATATGAATTGAAGTTTGAAAGTTAAATCTTATATGATTTAAGTTTACATTGAGATGATGATATTGCTTGATAAAAAGGAAATGGTTTCTAGCCTATGGTATACCGATAGATTTTATACATGTTATTATACAGGTGTATAACGGTTAACATAGGAAGGGTAAGCAATGTAGAACCAGCTCCTTAATTAGTGATTAACTAGTTGCGGGTAAGCAATGCAAAACCAACTTCGTAACTACCAATGTATAGTGGTTACCCTAGTGCGGGTAACCAGTATAGTAGATAACCAATCACGTGTATGCGACACAGAACTAGTTCCATGACTTTATGCCTGAAGGTTCCATATGGCAAAGAAATTAGTGATAGGCTATGTCGAGTAAGAAATTATGACATTTTTAATGTCTCCACTATTTATTTGAAAAGCGATTTGAGAAACTTGATTTTTGGAAGTATATATGAGTCATATTAAATATTGAATTATACGAATTGAAATGAATTTGTTTTAGGGGGTTTAAATAGTCAAATATGATTTGAATAGAAATTCTAGCACTCACTAAGCTTGTTTGGCTCATACTCTCTTTTCTTTTTTTAAATGAAACCTCCCAGGTGCACGCTCAGGGGCTTCAACAGTAGGGACTCCACCTCACGACTAGTCAACTTCATCAAATGCTGCTGTGTGCATTTTTGCCTTGCAAATGTTTTTGGGAACATTTGCATTTTCATGAATAAATTTTGGACTATATTTTATGTAAAGAATGCATGTATATGAATGTTTTAAAGTTAGGCATGAATATGTCTGAGTTTATTTTTAAGATTATTGAAGTGATTATTGTGATTGCTTGTGAATGGACTTAAAGTCCAAAATTTGTAGTGGGAATTTTAAGATGATTATGGAATTTTTTAAAACTTTTACAGAGATTTGAAAATTTTGGGAAGGTCAAAATACAACCATTGTGTTGTTGAAATTTTTAATAAAAAAGATTAAAAAAACTCCACTGTTTATATTTTTTAATGATGTGTTAAAGCCTTTTAATTAAAAAGGAAATAGGCTTAACTCCACGGAAACTTTCTAGTTGGATCAGATATAGACCGGAAGGTCATCGTGAGTTGTCGGGCAGGCCTCCTAGTCATTTCAGGATAGGGGTGTGTCAATGTTGGTATCAGAGCCCCACTTTTAAAAATGGGTTGCCTTCTTTTTGGTTTAAGATTTTTACATTGTTTTAAAAGTGAGGTGACCAATAAAATGTTATGATTTATATGCATATGATTTTATAAACTGAAAGCTTTACACATTTGTATTTTTGTTCAATACACAGTATGATGATAGATGAGGCTGTGGACATCCTGGGACATCTATTCCAACAGCTCTTGCACCTAAGTCACCTCCGGCAAGGGAGGATGACCACATTATAGACTCAGCAAGTGTTTCCATGAACTAGCCATATTCCTAATCGTTAGGGTCGACAGAATCAGTCGAGATGAGCTTTAATGGGAACAGATGGCGCAGATTCTTGCCACAACGATACGGCAGCCACGTGAAAGTGTGAAAGCTCCTGGATGCTCAATTTAGGGCGTTTGTAAATTAGGCGCCAAGACTTTTGACGGGAATGGAGATCCTAAGAGTGCACTCACATGGTTAGATCGGGTGAAAAGATATACAAAATTGTAGGATGGACTGATGAGCAGAAAGTTGTATTTTCCACCTTCCTCCTCGAGGACAAGGCGAAGGATTGGTGGGAGGCTATTAAAAGGCGATTTCCAGATGGGGTATCTTGGGTAGAGTTTTAGAGAGAATTCACATATAGATTCTACCCACAGAGTTATAAGGATGCAAGGGTAGAGTAATTCTTCCATCTAGAGTAGGGTTCAACATTAGTGATGGATTATGAGAAGAGATTTTCAGAACTTGTCAGAAGTGTTCTGTTTATTGCTGACAGTAAAGAGCAGAAGTGCAAGAGGTTTGCTACAGTAAAAAGCGAATCCATCTATCTTTGGCTTCATAAACACACTATAAGGAATTAGTTGAAGTTAAGATAAAAGTGGAGAGAAATGCAGCAACAATCACTCAGAGCTCACGATCAGAACAAAAGTGCAGCGTACTAGCTAGTTCATCCCAGGGTTTAACAAAGAAAAAAAAGTCAAGATGGAGTGGTGTCAGGAGGTTTAATAGAGGTAGATCATCTAATCAAGGATCTTTTGCGTCACCCGTTGGGCCCAGAGACCTCAATGCCAAAATGTGCTATTTGTGAAAAAAGACATTTGGGTGAGTGTCGGATGAATATGACAGGTTGATTCTATTGTGGTCAAAAGGGTCACTTCATCAGAGATTGTCCGTAGTTAGTCACCACAGAGAGATCAATGGCTAGATCTTCAGCACCTTCACAAGCTAGAGGGGGTTATAGATAGGGTGGCCGAGGTTCTCAGACCAGGGTCGAGTTTTGTTGGATCTGCAGAGCTTCAAGGGTTAGGGAGTAAGCCCTATAGGACAGGCAAGTAGATCCCATACATAGGCCTGAGTTTCCGCAGTCATTCAGCAGGAGGCCGATGCCACACCAGATGTAGTCATCGGTATGATTACTGTTTTTTTTTATCATGGTGCATATGCTTTGGTAGATCCTAGCGCTACATATTCTTTTATGTCTATGGATTTTTATACAAAATTAAGTGTTAAGTCTCAGTTATTAGACGTTGGGGTAGTACTTTCCATTCCAACTGAAAACTTACTCTTTACTGAAAGAGTGTTCATAGATAGTTTAATACTAATTGAGGGTAAGGAATTCTCGATAAGCCTGATCATATTGGATATCTGGTTTTTCGATGTTATTCTTGGAATGGATTAGTTATCCACACACAGAGTGATGGTGGATTGTTTTAAAAAGGAGGTTAGGCGATTAGGGAAACTAGAGGTGATATTTCGTGGGATACGGAAAGTTCTTTCCACTAGTATCATGACTGCCATGGTAGTAAGTGGAATGCTTCGTAAAGGATGCTAGGGATATATGGCTTACATAATTGAGCAGAATAATGATGAGATTCAACTAGGAGATATTCTGGTGGTCAGAGAGTTCCTTAACGTGTTTCCAGAGAATCTTTCATGATTACCCCCATATAGTGTAATAGAGTTTGAGATAGATATACCTCTAGAAACCCAACAATTTCAATTACTCTGTAAATAATGGTTCCAAAAGTGTTAGAGGAACTGAAAGTTCAAATGGAGGAGTTGTGAGATAATGGTTTCGTGAGACCCAACACTTCTCCATATGGGGCTTCAGTCTTATTTGTAAAGAAGAATGATGGGAGTTTAAGGTTGTGTATCGACTATAGACAACTGAATAGAAGGAAGTAGTAGTGTTCGTTTCTAAGTGTCTAACATGTCAGCAGGTAAAAGTAGAACATTAGAAGCCTACAGGATTAATGTAGCCCCTCCCTATCCCCAAATGGAAGTGGGAGAAGATTACTATGGACTTCATAGTAGGACTTCCACGGAGTCAGAAGGAGCATGATGCTATATGGGTGATAGTAGACAAGTTAGCAAAGTCTGCACATTTCCTTCCAATCAAGAATGATTATCCCTTAAACAAGTTTGCCCATCTGTATGTGGATGAGATAGTGAGACTCTATGGTACGCTGATTTCTATTATCTCAGACCGTGACTCTAGGTTCACATCAAGAAATTGGCCCAGCTTACAAAAAGCCTTAGGTACACGCTTGAAGTTTAACACTACCTTTCACCCCTAGACGAATGGACAGTCAGAAAGGACTATCCAAATACTTAAGGATATGCTTAGGTCCTATGTTATGGAGTTTAGGGAGAGTTAGAAAACACACCTACCACTAATAGAGTTCACTTATAATAACAATTATCAGGACAATATTGGCATGGCCCCTTATGAGGCTTTTTATGGAAGAAAATACAAAACTCCAGTATGTTGGGATGAAGTTAGAGAAAGGAAACTAGTAGGTCTCGAGCTTATACAAGTGACAATAGATAAAATTCAAGTTATTCGAGATAGATTAAAGATAGCCTAGGATAAGCAGAAAAGCTATGTAGATAATCACCGTAGGAATCTTGAATTCGAAATTGGAGATAGAGTATTTCTCAAGATTTCTCCTTGGAAAGGTGTGCTTAGATTTAGGAAGCGCATTAAGTCAAGTCCGCATTATATAGGATTGTATGAAATCACAAAAAGAATTGGGTCAGTGTCATATTGATTGAAGCTACCAGATGAGCTTACAAGGATTCAGAATATCTTCCATATATCTATGCTTCGCAAGTACCTAGCGGACCCTTCACATGTAATCACTAAACAATCGATGAACCTAAAGGAAGATTTGATTTTCAAGGAGGAACCTGTACAGATCCTCAACAGCAGAGAACAAGTTCTGCATAATAAGATCATTCCTTTGGTTAAGGTTATAAAACCTCGAACCTTTCCTTTCACTGAATAAAATTTTTTATTTTCAATGAATAGTGAATTTTTGTGGGACCCAACCTTGAAATAATGAAAAATATCTAGAATAAGTTTTAGAGTTAAATGATAATGAAACGGATCGAAAATAAGTCCGATAAGATGGATTTTGGGAGTTTCGAAAGTTAGGACTAAAATGCCCTTTTTGGAAAGTAATGGGTATTAATGATTTTAAACCCATTTGAAAATTTTTAAAGCATCCAATTAATAAGTATTGAACCTAATTAGAAAATTTCATGGTCAGTTTGATGATAAGACAATTGTGAAATATTTTCGGAATATAGTTCAATTAGTTGGTGAATTGAACTCATTCATTTTGGTCTTTTGTGTATAATGGTGTGCGTGGATTAGTCACACCTAATGACCAATTAAAGGCTTTCTTAAGGGTTAAGCATCATGTATTAAATGAATAATTAGTCATTAGAGACAACCATTAAGACATTGACAAGTGTAAAGCAT
>JAOSBM010000007.1:12714896-12725226 GCA_027568955.1 Erythroxylum tenue
GAAAAACTTTAGGAATCAAATATGAGATATTTGATTTTATTAAAATTAAATTAATTAGAATTAGAATTTGATTCTAATTATAATTAAAAAGATTTAATTTTAATGAAAGATTGTTATGATTTTTCTATTTAAAGGGAAGAGCTTTTTAGAAGCTAGCATTTTTTGTCTTCTTCCTCTGAAAGTAGTTTGAGAATTGCTCTGTGGATACTATCAGAGACTGGACAAGTGGACAGCTCGTGATTGATCAATCAAAAAAGGTTTAACAGATTTTTTAACGGAAAGCGAACAAAGTACGATTTCTAAATCATTTTGTATTTCATTTAAGTTTAATCAATTATCGGGATCTGCTCGAAATCCGTAAAAAAATTTATTTTTCGCTTACCCTGTGATTCAATTACGGTTGGATTCCAATAGTAATTTGACCAATTAAACGTATGTTTGCATTGTCACGTATGTATTGCTACGTTGCTCTTCGTAAGTGGAACCTTGCAAAGAATAGTGACATTGCAGAATAATATGCCGAATCCGAGCAATTTCGTCGTTACATGGGCGAGCAATTTCGTCGTTACATGGGCGAATCCTTTTGTTTTTAATCAAATGAACAATTTAAACATACTCCTTAGAAATACAAACAAGTCAGATATTCGAATGTTATGAGTGGACGCGCAAATGGAGTTTCGCTCCTTCAGATAAAAGAACAAGGGGTTAACCTTAACCTACGCATTTCTCTGATACACAGTGTAGACTAAACTTATGATTAGTGTATATTGATCAAATACAAGCTTTGGTGTCGGATTAACAAAGGCCACATGGATTTGATGTCCATTAAATGGATACTGAGTTGGTCTAATCCTAATCTGTAGTGTCCACCAGCTGTTTGATGTGAGATCAGGTCTCAATAATGGTTTTCAGGATGAAACTCTTGACAAATATGATGCAAACTCATGGTGGATACGCACGGTTCTACAGCTCGAACTTCGACTTCAAGAAGCTAAAGCCTATGATTCTGAAACGCATTCAAGATCGAGCCAAGGAATATCCAGTTAAACCCATGGTTCGTGTTGCCATTGAGGTCCTCAAGGCTAGAATGATTCTTATTCAGGGTGCGTCCACTCTTCTCCAATTCATACCTGTTCTGCGCTGCAAGTAAGTTGCTCTTGGAATTTCATGGTTTGTTTTATCAAGATTAATTTGGCAACGTCCACGTTTATCGTTTTAAGACCAGTAGACTTGGCAACCCTGGCTGGATTCATTACTAGTTTGTATTTTCAATCTTATATTTGGGTTTGCAGGTTCTGTCCAGAGGTGTATGTTGGGGAAGAAAGAGGTCATTTGATTCAAAATTGTGATGGTTACTTACGTCGTGGCAATAATCGGGTTCATGAATGGACTAATGGTGGCTTACATGATATACTTGTCCCAGTTGAAACGCTTCACCTGAATAACATGTTCCAAATGGGTCCTAAACGTGACCAAAGTTCTGATTTTGATCGTGTTCCAGCAGTTGTTGAGTTATGTTGGCAGGCTGGTGCTCACTCAGATGATGACAGTATGAAGGTGACACCTAATTGGGGCAGTGTTCATCGTGCTCCTAACCGAGTGGAGTCTTTGTCGACTGCAGATCTAAGGCTTATAGGAAATGAAACCTTGAAGGCGTGGGAGACACTTAGGTCGGGTGTTCAAAAGCTGTTGTTGGCTTATCCATCCAAAGTTTGTAATTATTGCTCAGAAGTTCATGTTGGTCTGTCCGGACGCAAGGCACTGGATTGTGGGGTATTCAAGTATGAGAGCTGGCGTGGAACCCATTTATGGAAGAGAGCTGATACAGATGACTTGGTGCCTCCAAAAATTATGTGGTGTCGACGGCCTCAAGATCCTCCTGTTCTTTTGAATGAAAATCGGAAATTTTATGGGCATGCACCAGCAGTGGTGGATCTCTGCTGGAAAGCAGGTGCAGTTCTGCCAACAAAGTATTATTGTATGATAAAATTTAATGGCTTGTCGGCACCTATAGACTCTTCCAGAATGTTGGTTGGTTGAATTTGTTGTATTCTTGACGTATCAAGTCTCAGGTAATTGTTTACCTTATTCTGAAGCATTTATAGAATCTCAACGATGTCGTGAATGGGAGTATGGCTGAATGACAGAAAGACTCACAAGTATGTCTCAATCATGTTTACATTTTTCTCTCTGGTCATCTTAATTTCTTTCTTCTAGCCTCGGAGTTTTTTCAAATGAATAATATCTGGACTTTTGATACCATTGGAAGGCAAGAGCCGCTGACTATATTTGTATCTATTCATATAATAGCTATCTTAGCGTGGTGCGCAATTCAATTAGTTTCTCACTCTTTTATTTCTGATAGTGAGCTTACAGTTCAACAATTCAAACATGTAATTCTAGAGTTCTTTGTCTTATTAGTGAAACTGATTTGTTGTTCATTAATTCTTCTTGGATGAATGGCATATTCAACTGGAAACGTTTCACGCTTAAAAACTTTGTGTTCCTCGTGTAAAAGCTGCATATATTATTTAATAAGATAAGGAGATCACTGAGTTCAAAAACCCATTTTCTGTACTGATTTTTCAGAAGCACTAATGGTGGATGCTCAGAAAACCATGTTACTGTAATATACTATAACACAAAGCAGTATTCTTTCCAACTGCAATAGTCTCATTCTTTCTAGTATTGACACTGAAAAAATATATTCTTCTTTATTCATTTTGTTACTTTTGAGTCTCCGTTTCCTTAATGATGATATTTTTTTATCCATTTAAGTTGGTACTGATGCAAGTCTGAAAACTGAAAGGCATTCCCTGAAATCCGTCATTGTCGCTTCTAAGTTTTCTACACATGAAGCTACGACATATAAGTGTAAACTGTAATCATGAGTCTGCATTTTAGCATATCATTCTCATATTTGACCTTAAATTTCTAAATATAAACTACTCATTATGATGTTATCCAAGTTGTATTGATTTGATGAAGGTTAATGGGATCTTTAGTCTTCTGATTCACTGAACTGCCTTGTTTCTTATGTTTGTTTTGTTTAGAACTCTAGATTCTTTCTCGTTGGATTCCTTGACATCAAAAGCAGAGGAAGCTGGGCACCTCCCATCTTTGGTTCCCTTCATGTTTCTATTGAAGTCCATGTTGGCTGTATTCATGACGTCTCAACATTCAGATTTTATGAGAACTTGATCAACAACTTTGGATAATTGCGTGGACTAGAAGAGTTAGAAGACAGCTTACCAATTTTCACGGCTGAAAAGAATGTTGTTATAGTAATTTGTTTTATTCCCATTAAGCTTCTAGTGAAAGAAAAAGAGAGAGAAGTTATCAGATTGAAAAGAAAAGAAGATCGAGGCTAGTTGGTTTAGCTATTCCAAGAGCTATATCTCTTTAGTAAGGATTTCTTAGTCAAAATTAGTTCTTTAGAAATCATATTTGCAATTTGTTTCCTTAAGCCCCCTATTTCCTTATGCTTGTGATTCAATTTCTTTCTTCCTATCCTTAATCTGTTGTGTTCTTATTCCTTTGCAGGTGTTTCTATTTGTTCTTGATCATTTTTTCTTTTATTTCAGTTTCCTTTGTTATATTCTAATCCATCTTGAATTGCTGCAGGTTTAATTGTCTTGATTTGATTTATTTAATTTTATAAAGAACTAATCAAAAATTCTATGAGTGGTAAAATGCAAGAGTTTGTGTAAGCACCATTACAGTGAAAAGCTAAATATAAAGTGTGGAAACACGATAGTTGAGTGACATTAATTGAGAGAAACACAAAGGGAGTGTTGAGAGGATATTTCTAATATTCTTTTGCAAGTTTTCAATATGACTTCTAAAGCTGTGAATGGAGATAAGGTACAAGTGAATTCATTCACCTTCTTCAAAAAAAAGAATTCATTCACAACACAAGCTATGCAAAAGCAATTTCAGAGAATGTTTACTATATTTGAAGAGATAAAAGATAGATCAAGAAGAAAGAGATTACTATAGTTAATTTGTAAACGGGACAACCGTAAAACCTCCCTAATGCACGAAGGTTTGAGAGTTATGCTACCAATGATGACCATAATGGTGATGATGGAAATGATGAAGATCAAGCCCCAATAGCCACTTTGAACATAAATATACATGGGAGGGATGGTAGACGAGATTCCAAGAGACAAGATGGAAGAGTTGATTGCAATTTGGGTAGCATCAAAATGAAGATTTCATCCTTCCAAGGGAGATATGATCCTGATGCATACTTAGATTAGGAAAGGAAGGTGGAGCTTGTTTTTAACTACCACAATTTCTTAGAGGAGAAAAAGGTTAAACTTGTTGTTGTGGAGTTTACTGATTATGCTATAATTCGATGGGATCAAATTGTTTTGAGCAGGCGGAGAAATCATGAAAGACCTATTGATACATGAGATGATATGAAGGTTGTCATGAGGAGGAGATTCATCCCTAATCACTATTATAAGGATTTGTATGAAATGTTGCAGGGCCTTACTCAAGGGTCTAAGAGTGTTGAGGACTACCATGAGGAGATGGAGATTGCAATGATTCGAGCCAATATCGAGCAAGATCGAGAAGCAACCATGGCACATTTCTTGCAAGGGTTGAATAGAGACATAGCTAATGTGGTGGAGCTACAACATTATATGAAGCTAGAAGACATGTTACACATGGCCATTAAAGTAGAAAGATAGCTCAAAAGGAAGGGTCCTACAAAGTTTGGCCAAAACTTGGGTTCCTCTTCATTACAGAAATCGAATTGGGATAAAAAGGAAGACAAGGTTATTTCTAAGTACAAAGATGAATCCTACAAGGCCACAAACATGAGATCCACCAAATGTAATGATTCTTCCCAACAAAAAAGAAGTAGGGATATTAAGTGTTTTCAATGTTTAGGAACAGGCCATATTGCCTCTTAATGTCCAAACAAATGTGTTATGATTTTGAGCGAGAATGGAGATGTTGAGACTGAAAGTGAATCAGATGATGAATCCATGCCATCTTTGGAGGATGCTAGTGATGTAGAGTACCCTGTTGAGGGAGAAGCATTAGTTATTAGGCATGTATTGATTACACAAGTGAAGGAAGATAATGATGAGCAACGTGATAGTATCTTCCATACAAGATGCCACATCAAAGAAAAGGTATGTAGCATGATCATTGATAGTGATAGATGCACAAATGCGGCTAGTATAACCTTGGCGGAGAAGTTGAGTTTACCTACTACAAAGCACCAAAGATTATATAAACTTCAATGGTTAAATGATTGTGGGGAGCTTAAGGTAAACAAGCAAGTGCTAGTTTCATTCTCAATTAGAAGGTATAAAGATGAGGATTTATGTGATGAATCACCTATGTATACTGGACTCATTCTTTTGGGGAGACCATGGCAATATGATAGGCATGCAATGCATAATGGATTCAAAAACAAATATTCTTTTACAATGAATGAAAAACCAATCACTATTGTATTAACCCCTAGATAAGAGTATGAAGATCAAGTTAAAAGGAGAGTGACACAATAAGAGAGAGTGAAGCTAATAGTGGTAAAAAAAAACAAGAGTGAAAAGAAAGGAGTGGCCAAACTTGAGAGGAGAGAAAAATAAGTAACATTGAGTGGAGAGGAAAAAGGAGAATATCAAGAATGTTGTGAGAGAAAAACTAGGAAGCATGCAAGCTTTTACGCAAAAGAGAGTGATATTAAGAGGTTGTGTTTTCAAATAAGTCAATGATTGTACTGTTGTACAAAAAGGCTTATTTTCATACTAACAAACTTAACATTTCTTTACCTAGTGTTACTATTTATTTATTGCAAGAATTTGAGGACATGTTTCTAGAAGATGTTCCTAGCATATTGCCACTTATTATGGGAATATAACATCAAATTGATCTTATTCCTGGTGTTTCAATTTCACATCGTCCAGCTTATAAAAGTAATCCCGAGGAGATAAAGTAGCTTCAAAGGCAAGTTTAGGAGTTGATCGAAAAAGGGTATGTAAGGAAGAACATGAGTCCCTGTGAGTTGCCAGTACTTCTTGTACCTAAAAAGGATGGATTTTGGAGGATGTGTGTTGATTGTAGAGTTATCAACAATAAAACAATAAATTATAGACATCCTATCCCTAAGCTTCCAGATATGCTGGATGAATTACATGGATCTCATGTTTTTAATAAGATTGATTTGAAAAGTGATTATTAACAAATTAGGATGCGTGAAGGTGAAGAATGGAAAACTGCTTTTAATAATAAGTATGGTTTATATGAATGGCTTGTAATGTCATTTGGTCTGACTAATGCACCAAATACTTTTATGAGGTTAATGAATTATGTGTTGCGTGCATTCATAGGCAAGTTTGTTGTGGTCTATTTTGATGATATCTTAATTTATAGTCAGAATATGGATGAGCATTTAGAACATTTAAGATCTGTATTGAATGTTTTGAGAAAAGAGAAGCTTTATGCCAATTTTATAAAGTGTTCTTTTTCCATCATAAAGGTAAGAAGTTTCCATAGGTTAGCTAGCTTTTATAGGCGTTTTCTTAAAGATTTTAGCACCATTGCGGTACCACTCACTGAAATTACAAATAAAACTATTGGTTTTAAATGGGGTAATGATAAAAAGCATACATTCAATTTGATTTAAGATATGTTGTGTTCAACATCTCGTTTAACATTGCCTAACTTTTCAAAAACTTTTGAGATTGAGTGTGATACCTCAGGAATAGGTATTGGAACTGTTTTGAACCAATAGAAGCATCCAATTGCCTACTTTAGAGAAAAACTCAATAGGGCAGCTTTGAATTACTCGACTTTTGACAAGGAACTATATGCTTTAGTGAGGGCATTGCAAACTTGGCAAACTACCTTTGGCTTAAGGAATTTGTGATACATATAGATCATGAATCATTGGAGCATCTTAAAGGACAAGCTAAGTTGAATAAAAGACATGCCAAGTGGATGAAATTCATTGAAACATTCCCGTATGTCATCAAGTATAAGCAATGTAAGGAGAACTGATATAATTCTACCCTTGCATACTTATTCGAGGAAAAAATAGAGAGCACGTGATAGGGAGCATATGGTAGGAGACCAATTCTAACTTTGCCAAATGTTGGGTCTACACGATCCACATGTGGCTGAGTAATTGCCTGCACATTTTCCACAACTCTAGCTTTACCATTTCATCCTTTATCTTCTAGTTTCTTGGAATTTAGTTATGTTTGTTAGCAAATAATACTCCTTCCATCCTTTAGCTCCTAGTTTCTAAGAACTTAGTTATTTTTGTTAGAAAATAATACTTCGGGATATCTACTATAAATATCCTAGGAATTGTTTAGTTAGGCGCACCTTGTATTCTCATTTGAATTTTAAGTTGGAGATTTGTCCTCTCAAATTGGATTGGTTTTATTGGTTGTAATTAGTCAAGATTCTTACACTTTTTTACAGCTAATAAATATTTATATTTTGCTCCCTACCTTTATTCCATTACGTTCTATATTTAGTTTTTTTTTAATCATTTTGGTATCAGAGCCCGCTGGATCTAGAATGGTTTCCACATTTTCTTTCGGTCATTAACCCGAAACAAAAAACCCCACACTAACCCTCCTCCTAAGCCACAAGACACCACCCTACGACCCCCATCACCAAACACAAGCCCCATAGCGACACAACTCGCTTCAATTGCCTCCTGACTTCACGCCTTGGATACACTAGCAAGAGAGGTGGTGGCACTTAAGGCCACTGCCAGTGGAGCGATGCCAGTCAATTCCGTTCCAGCAACAACCAATAAGGGCAAGGCAAAGGAGCTTCCCCCAACTCTCGAGAACCACAGCAATCGATTTGGTTAGAAGTTGAAGCCGAAGATGTTGATAATCTGTGGTGGCAAAGGAGTCCGTCTTTGCATCCATTTATGAAAATGGAATATCCACGATTTCAAGGTGGCAACCCCCTTGGTTAGATACTCAAAATAGAGAAATATTTTCACTACTACTAAACCCCGGATGAACTCAAGGTCAATATTGCCACTATGTACCTTGAAGGAGATGCATTGATTTATTTTCATGGCTGAACAATGACCGAACCTCATCTATTAGGATGAAATTGTTAAGGCATTGCAGGAAAATTACGGTTAAGCCGAGTTTCAAAACCTAGATGAACACTTATACAGCATCCGTCAAACCGATACCATTCAGGAGTATCGTCAAGAGTTCGCAAAATGGTCTCCAAGAGTGTTGAACTGGCCAGACCATTGCTTGATGGGCGTTTTCCTAAATGGACTATGCGAGGATCTCAAAGCAAATATGAGGATACATAAGCCTCGCATTGTATATAAAGCCATAAGTTTGGCCATAGAATTTGAGTCTAAATTAGGACCAAATAGCATGACCAAGGGGCCCAACTGGCCCAGCTCTTCTCGACCCAATAGCAACAATTATGCCCTTTGGCTCCTCTTCCATGCAAAACAGGAAGCAAGGAACCCAAGAAAGCTAAAAATAGGTTTTAGGATAGATAAACCTTGACTCGATGTCTATAAAAGACAAGAGCCAAAGGTTTAGGATAGGTTTTGAATGCCTCAAGATAACAATCTTGATATGTTCACAAGTTCCCAAAAGAACCAATGAGAAATTAACCTCACTCAAATGAATTTTGAATTTTTCTGAAGTTTCTTGAACAATACAATGCTTGCCTTTATATGGGCATTAGCTTTCAGCTAATTAAGGTAAGAAATCACCTTAATCAAATAATTTGACCAGAATAAAAAATCACCCATGATTTAAGTTAATCATAATGTGAAACGCTTGATTTAAGCTAATCATAGTGTGAACAAAATCCTAACAGCTGGTATGGATAAAAAAACAAGAGGAAAACATATTATTTGATGCCTAAAATCACTTTTAATTTGGTAAGATAGCTTGCAAACATTTTTATGCATAAAAAGCATTATTTGATACCTAAACCACTCCTAATTTGCTGGGATAGCTTGCACATTTTTTAAATGTCTCTCACAAATCTTGGTCAGTTTGAACATGTCTTAGAATGCTTGGAATATATTGAAATTACTTTGACACTCATTAGGCTTCTTGAATCAGCTTAGATCAAATTTATTAGGCCTTCAATTCTTTCCAAGCTAATTAGAGCTTGTTTAGTCCATATCCCTTCTAGCCCTTTTATAACTTCCTTATCTTTTTGGCTTTAGCTCTTGTAATTGGGCCTCCTTGAATGCTCGCTGGATCCTTTAGAGCTTTGATTATACTAGTTTGGTTGTCACCATTCCCCCACTCTTCAGAAGGATTTGTCCTCGAATCATCACTTGCATCAAAGAGAGACAAAACAACAACATCAAAAGTAGCACTTACATTACATATTCACTTGGAAGATCCAACTTGTAGGCATTATCATTAATCTTTGCAAGCATTTGAAATGGACCATCTCCTCTAAGATGCAACTTTGATTGCCTTCATTATGGAAATCTTTCCTTATGCAAATGAACCCAAACTCAATCACTAGGTTCAAATATCACTTTCTTTCTTCCCTTGTTATATTGAGTTTCATATTGCTTGGTCCTCTTCTTATTATTCAGACTTACTTTCTCAATGCCTTGATCAAATATGCATTCCTCTTTCCATCCAAACTAACATTTTCCTTAATTGTTATTAGTATCAAATCTAATGGCGCCAATGGATTAGACCCATACACAACTTCCAAAGGAGAGCATTTTGTTTCTAAATGGAAACTCCTATTGTAAGCAAATTTAAAATAGGACAAACACTCCTTCCAATTCTTCAAATTCCTTTGTATAATGGCATACAATAAGGTAGATAAGTTCCTATTAATAACTTCAATTTTACCATCGGTTTGGGGATGACAAGTTGTTGAAAATAATAACTTAATTCCCATCTTCGCCCATAAAGTCTTCCAAAAGTAGCTTAAGAACTTCACCTCTTTGTCACTAACAATACTCTTTGGAATACCATGCAAACAAACAATCTCTTTGAAGAACAAATCAGCCATATGTGTTGCATCTTTAACTTTATAGCATGGAATGAAATGAGCCATCTTTGAGAACGTATCAAAAACAATAAAAATTTAACCCTCCCCCCCTTTGACCTAAGTAAACTTAAAACAAAATCCATAGAAATATTGACCTAAGGTTCACTAGGTATAGGTAAAGGAAAATACAAACCATGAGGCATAACTTTAGACTTAGCTTGTTTACAAGTAATGCACTTCTCACAAAGTCTCTCTACATCCCTTTTCATGTGTGGCCAAAATAAGTGATCACTCAAAACATCTAAGGTTTTTCTAATCCCAAAATGCCCCATTA
>JAOSBM010000007.1:12725326-12735934 GCA_027568955.1 Erythroxylum tenue
TTCATACATTTCTAAGATTATTATTATTTGATTGTCATCAAAATTAATAGAAGTGAAGTCCTCTTGACTTAACAATAAATTCGAAGAGTTTGTTTTAGATATAAATGTGAATTTATCATGTCTACAAGAAGGTCAGTGGAAGTATAGTTGTACTCCTCAATGAGAGAATGTAAAGGCATATTGATTGTAGAGAACAACAATTCTAATTTTCAATTGTTGAAAATACATTTTTTTAAGAACAACTCTTGTTGGATAAAAAAAGGTAATAACTTAATTCTTGGAATTAGATCAATAAAGATAGATTGGAAGTTATTCACCTATTTGAAGTCCTAGTACATAGATAACGTACTAAAGATGTTTAGTATTTGAAATAGTTATTTATGAAGTATTATAGATATTCATTATTCTATGTATGAGTTAATATTTAAGTTCAAGATGATAAGGATATAACTTTAGAAGCAAATCCTAATTAAGGTCTATTTACTTATAACAATATCATTCAAGATTGGAAAGGTTTTACTGTAGCAATGGTTGTTAATTAAGCTATAATAAATTTCTTTATTTAGTGGAAATGATTGTTTAGATTAATAAATTCTGTAGTAAACTTGATATAATTCCTTGCATTGTTTAAAATAGTAATGTATTGTGGAACATTAGAGTCATTGGGCATATAAAAGGAGCTAAGATTTCATCAAAGATCTAAGGATGTATTTCGGCAATTCTTCTTAATTATGATAATAATTAAGATGAAAATTGTAAGATTTAAGCAAGTGCTCACTACAAAGAATCTTATATAATTCTCACATTAAGCCACTGTCCTAACAGTAGCATGATCATCATATGGTGATGTGGTATATGATATTGAAATGAATGGCTTAGAGCAAGTGGAAGATTGTTAGTTTATACCTTACAACTAATCAGTTTGGTTATAGTTTAGTGACAACATAATTTAAAGGGATTCTTTACCTTATACATGTTTAGATGTATATGATAAAGTCCATGAAATAATTATACATTACAAATAAAATTATAATAAGATTATAATTATAAGATTCATACTGCTTTTATGTATTATCCCTAAATTGTTTCTATTAAAACTTAATGTTTTCAAAACTAAACTGGAAGTTAAATCGATAAGACAAGATGTTTAAGGTTTAAAAGGTTCAACCAGTATTAGACCATCATAAAATCGATTAAAGATTGAATAAAATTGAAAATTTTGAAAAATGATTGAAAAAATTATCTTTACTTAAAGTTTAATTAAAAAAGAGAATGTTAAATAAAGATTATTTTGTTTATTTTAGTTTATAAAACTAATTAGTTTAAAAATGGTTGATTAATTAATAAACTTATAAATTTTTAACAACAAAAATTACTAAACTAAATCAAATCAAAAATTGAAAACCGAATTGAAAAGTTGATCAGTTCAAGGTTTTCACTGTTAAACTGGTTGAACTGGTTTGATTTTTAAAACATTGTTAAGAATAGACATTAATAGAACGTAAAAAGACTAGCACATGCTAGGTTTTTCCTTATAAAGGAAGTAGACGATTTCATAGACTAAAGTATGAAGATACTTAAACAAACGTGTAGGTGTTTGTTAGAGAACAAGTTTAATTAACAGACCTATTATGAGAAATCCATTTGGAATATTACTTGTAGGTCTATGAAAATTCTCATTGTGATTATTGTATAAGTGATCATTTGACTTGAGGTCTCCAAAGTTATCTTGTATAGAGATTGCTATGTTTCGCTACTACTTATGACCTATTTAATCATGGGTCATTCAGTTGGTAGTAATTGGATGTAGCATGAATTATATGGAGGTATTTGAGTGATTAAGATATGATTTATCACCCTAAAGTAATTAGGGATAATGTTCTTTTTCCTCGATTAGCATTAATCCGAGAAGTCCTTGGCCAAGGTAAAATGACGTTTTGTAAATAGTTTACAAATTGATAGATTTAATCAATAGCTAATAACGGAGAACAAATATGATTGGACTCAAACTAAAGTAGACATTAATTCTATGCTCTATGTCTAATCAGAATATTGCATGATGAAAGGATTGAATTATATAGAAAAATCATGCACAGAATAGTTAATCAAAACTACTTTGACATTTCTAAATATTGGGTGGTCGTGATGTATTGCTAAACACAAATCTTGATCTATGATTATAAATTATTTAATTGGAAAATTAAAGATAATTAAAGAAATTTAAATTTATCTAATTCTAATTATAATTTATAATTATTGCCAACGTATTTAGGAACTTAATAGGTCTCACATAAAGAATAAGTTGAAGAGAGCAAAGATTTTTTAATTAAGTTAGATTTGATTATAAAGTTTGAGAAACTTTATAATTAAATATGAGATATTTAATAAATAAGGATCAACCAGAGATATTGGATCTTAGTTGGGTATAACTGAAATTTAATTAAAATTATTTATAATTCTAACTAAATTTTAATTGAAATTAGAATATAATTTCAATTAAATTACTAAAATATCCAAAATTTATTATAACTAGGCTTAAGCTCTAATGGAGCTAGCACTTCTTATTTAACCCTCTTTGTAAGAGTTACAGATTTCTCTCAACCTGTTCTGTGTATACCATTTGAAACTGGACACTTGTGCGACTATAGTGGTTGAGATGGATCAATTTCAAAAATGATTCAAGTGATATGACAAGAATATGATCAAGCTTTGGAATAAGGTATGGATTAAGATTCATGTTTTATTATAATTTAATTGTTAACCATTTTATAAAATTAAAGTGATCTTAGTTTTTGAAAAATCAAAATATGAAAAAAAAAATCGTAATTACTCCGTTGTGGTTAGGATTTGATCCCGTCTTTAAAGGTTGTGACTATGGTTGAGATAGCCCAATCAAGTATGACTTGAATGTTGCTTAGGTCAATCTGATTGTTCCTAATATTTTATAGGCCCTGGGCAAAGTAAAAAAAATTATATTTTTGCCTATTTTTAGGCCCTCACAAAGAATAAAAATAAGTAAAATATGAGTCCTTTTTGTTGTTCTTTATGAGGCCAAGAGTAGGTCCTATTTTGTTTCATTTTATTTTTTATGAGGATAAAAATATGTCCTATTTTATCATTTATGATGATAGGCCGCCCTGCCTTTGCCCAGAGCCAGCCCTGCATCTTAGGCTGATATCACATAACTTAAACAATCCACTGAAGTAACTACACAAAATAAAAAAAATACACTTATGCAACTTAGTATGAAAATTACGAGATGAAAATAACCCTAAGAACATGATTAAGATGCCCAAGTGATCCCCTCAACTTTGGCTAACTACACAAAATAAAAAACACACTTAGGCAACTTAGTATAAAAATTACGAGATGAAAATAACCCTAAGAACATGATTAAGATGCCCCAAGTGATCCCCTTAACTTTGGCTATAAAGTAATATGTCATCAAAAAGCAGAACATGAAATTGCAAAGAAATGGGCAGACTAAAAGGTTAAGGAAGTGTTAATTAAGCCAAACGACATAAATAACAACCTATAGTGGAATAATGAAGTAATACGGCGTGATAGGGAGAATAGATGAAGAGAAAGTGGATGCAGGTGTCATGGTATGGGCCATATATAGGTGCGTCATGATCGTAGGGATAGAAAGATAAGGTAAAAACGTGAGGTTGGTTACCTTATGTCACGTTTTTACCTTATCTAGTATTTACCTAAACAAGAAATCTAGTTATAAGTTACTGGAGAAAAGGCAAATTCTGCAGAAAGTTAGATTAGGTATCGATTATGATAAAATGACATGGGTGGTATGAGAAAATCGGATAACCCACCCTAGGGTACAAAACCATTCGATCCCCAGGATTACATTAGCCCTATGAATAGGTAGACTATAGAAAGTAACAACAAAAGTGTTTTCTTGAAGGTACGCTGAAATGTCGGTGCCTTTACCCAGTGGCGAAGCTACAGCTTAGGGAGGGTGGGCAAATGCCCACCCTCAAAATTTTTTTTTAAAAAGAATATGGTGGATTGGTTAAAAAAAAAACTACATTGCCTCCCCTGAAACAACTTCCTGGCTTCGCCACTGCCTTTACCTGAGCATTATAAAAAATCCTTGCCGCCTATCATGACTAAAAGTAAGGTTGGTTAAAATAGGAAGTTCATAAATTGGGTTACTCTAGGCTACATGACATACTGAGTACTTTTTTTTTTCCCCACGAAGTATCTTAGGCGGATCTTAATTATAAGAAGACACCTTTAAGTCATTCACACCTAGATTAATCCCCGCTTAAATAGGATAGGTCTCTTACGGGAGATAAAACTCTGACCCTAAGTTTTAAACAACTGCATACATGAGGGGGGTTCGAATCCACGACCTCACTTAAATCAAAGGAGCCTCTTACCAACTCACCGACGCCTTGGAGTTTACATACTGAGTACTTATTGAATCATATAAAACTGTAAAACAAGGCCCCTTAACTAAAAGTTGCTCAGTTGGGATTTAATAAAAATCAAAATATTGTTATACTTGGAATAACCGATTCAATGGTTTAACTCCATCAAAACAGGCATTTGAATTTTGAGTGGCTTAAGAGAAAATTTATAACAAGCGGCGTAGGTGTTAACATACGGGTAAAAAGTGTTCTGGTGTTGGTATATGGGATGAACTAGTGGCGTATGACGAGAGCCTTGTAAAAGGGTAAGAGAGGTATCGGTGTTGGGAAATTGGGATAGAATTTAATCCCAACTGTAGCACAGAATAATTATAAATTTTTTAATATTTTAATTTTTTGAAAATTAAGATTATTTTAATTTTATAAAATAATTAATAATTAAATCATAATAAAGCATGAATCTTAATTCGTATCTTATTTAAAAGTTTCATCATATTCTTGTTGAATCTCTCAAATTATATCTAAAATCGATTCATATTAACTACCGTAGTCGCATAAGTGTCTCTTTAATGAAATCTACATAATAGGTTAATGAAAATGTGCTAGTTTCATTAGAGTTTAAGCCTATTTATAATAAAATTTAGACATTTTAGTAATTTAATTAAAATTAAATTCTAATTTAAATTAAAGTTTAATTAGAATTATTTGTAATTCTAATTAAATATCAATTGTGCTCAAATAAGATCTAATATCTCATATTAATCCTTATTTATTAAATATATTATATCTAATTATAAAGTTTCACAAACTTTACAATTAAGTCCAACTTGATTAAATATATTTATTCTCTTCAATTTGTTCTTTGCATGAGACTCATTAGGTTTCTAAATATATTGACAATTACTATAAATTATAATTATAATTCATAATTAGAAATAAATTAATTAGAACTCCTTTTAATTTTTTTTAATTCTCCAATTAAACAATTTATAATCACATATCAAGATTGGCATCTAACAGCACATCATGACCACCTAAATATCTAGAAATGTTAAAGTGATTTTTACTAACCTTTTCATATATGATTTTTGTTATATAATCTTCATATAGACATAGAGTATTGTCTTAATGTCTACTCTGTTTTGAATCTAATCATATTAATTGTCCACCATTAGTTATTGGTTTAATTAATAATATTTGTAAACTATTTACAAAATGACATTCTACCTTGGCCAAGGATTTTCCAAATCAATAATAATCGAGAACAACATAACATTCTCCCTAATTACTTTAGGATAATGAATTCTAGCTTAATCTCTCAACTACTTCCATGTAGTTCATGCTACATTCAATGACTAGCGACTGAACTACCTATGATTAGATTAGGTTATAAGTAGTATCAAAACATATCAATCTCTATGTAAGATAACTTTGGAAACCTCAAGTTAAAGGATCACTTATACAATCATCACAAGGAGAATTGCTAAAGAAAAACAAGTAATGTTTCAAATAGATTTCTCATAACATGTATGCTCAGTGAACTTGTTCTCTAACAAGCATCTACACGTTTGTTTAAGTATCTTCATATTTTAGTATATAAGATCGACTATTTCCTTCATAAAGAAAAACATAACGTGTGATAGCTCTTTACGTTCTATTAATATCTAGTCTTAATAAAACAATGCCTAGGAACAATTTAGGGATAATACACAAATGCAATATGAATCTCATAATTATAATCTCATCATAATTTTATTTGTAATGCATAATTATCTAACATACTTTATGATATACATCTAAACATGTATAAGAGAAAGAATGTTTTTAAATTATTTTGCCACTAATCTATAACTAATCAATTAGTTGTAAGGCATAAATCAACAATCTCTTACTTGCACTAAGGCAATTGTTTACGTATCTTATATCATATCATCATATGATGATCATGCTACTGCTGAGATAGTGGCTTAATGAGAGAATTCTACAAGATATCATCATAATTAACAAAATTTGCCTAAATACATTTTTTAATTTTGATGAGACCTTAGCTCCTTTTACATGCCTAATAGTTCCAATGTTCTATAGTACATTACCGTCTTGAACAATGTAAGGAACTATATTAAATTCATTAAAGGACTTATTGATACAATTAATCATTTTCACTAAAAGAAAATTGTATTATGGCTTAATTAACTACTATTGATACATTAGAATCTTTCCAATCTTGAATGATATTGATATAAGTAAATAGACCTTAATTAGGATTTACTTCTAAAGTTATATCCTTATCACCTTGAGCTAAAATATGAACTCATACATTGAATAATTAATATTAATTCTTTACAATTATCTAATATCTCAAATACTAAACATTTTTAGTATGTTATCTACTATGTTATCTATGTACTTGGACCTATAATAGGTGAACAACTTCCAATTAATCATTGTAGATCCAATTCCCATAATTAAGTTGTTACTTTTTCATATCTAGTAAGAGTTGTTCTTAGACAATTATGTTTTTAACAATTCAAAATTAGAATTATTATTCTCTGTGAGTAATATGTCTCTAGATACTCCCACTGAAGAGGACAATTATACTTTGATTAACCTTCTTATAGACATAATAAATTCACAATCATCTCCAAAACAAATTCTTTAAATTTTTCATGAAAACGAATATTTCAACATCTCATAACCTTTCAACTACACATCGAATGTATAAACAAAGGCATTAGTTACAATTGCATGTATTGCCATGAGATTTGAACTTTTAAATTCATCTTACTCCCACTACTTATCTTAAGAACCATTCTCCTATAGTATAAGTTGAAACAAACAATTTGTTCCGTAGTCTTGTAAGATTATATATAATCTTTTAGATATCTCATAACCTTTTATTACCCAATTTAGTTCTAAACTTAATGGATTATGTTATGAGACATTAGTCAACACAAAATGTCATTACATTTTGTCATTTATACGATTTTGACATATCTCTAAAATTTTGTCACAGAATCCTCAATAAGGATTATAGCAACATAACATAATAGGCATACAATTTCTATCTATCTTTGATAACTCTTCTCAATCATAACTTATGTCTAAGAAATTGATTTCACTAATTTAGTATCAATTATACTAAACAATGTACATTCCACTCGGTACAAAATATAAATATAAGAAAAACAAGTAATTAATTATATGTCATGACTATCAAATGAGGTTAGCATTTTAATCATGTATTTCGTTACTCTCATTATTTTATTCAAAATGACAGCTCTCACTACTAGTCGGAAAGATTACTCTAATCTTTCTAGTAGATTAAGATCCCATTCAAATTTAGTTGATCTTAATTTTGCTCAATAAACTAACTAATCTTAAATTAGGTAGATAACATCTTATATGACTCCTAGATTCCATAGATGACAACTCTTGTCAAAACATATCTTGTATGTTATTCCTAACTCTAGTTCTAAATTCATCTAATCATGAGTTTGCTCATCCAATCACACAAATTTAGTTTAAGTAGGATCTATTGTCATAAGACAAAAAATATTCAGTATCATTTAGTATTTTAAATTTAATAGATAATTTTAATATTTTATCGTTAATGTATTATATTTTGTTGTTATTAAATAGTAAAAAACTAATTCACAGGGACTAAAAAATTAATAATATACTTCTAATTTTTTTATCATATACACAAATTATTATAAAAATTCATTATTTAATATAATCATTTAATTTAATTTAAATAAAATTATTTTTAGTAATGAATATTATTATTAAAAATTAAAAAACCATAAATGTTGGGACTTATTTGAATTTTTATATTTTTTAAATGTAGATTGTATTTATACCTTGGGTAGAGATTTGTACTGTGCCGATTAGAAAATGATTTTGCTTAAAATGGAAATGTAACCCGCTTCCATTTCCGTTGTTGTATCTTCCATGTTTCTATATGTGCTTTATTGTTGTTTGGGAAAGTCAAATGATAATAACTCAAAGTTTTAGAGTATATAAAATCAAATCTTGTTATATATGTTAATAACAAATATTATGTATAAGGAATTCTAAAATTATTTATAATAGAGAATTATAAACGATCCTTAACAAAATTAGATTTCAAATATGTGAAAAATAATATTAATAAAAAAGAGATAATTATTATTTTAAATTTATATTATTATAATTTTTTGAGATATATTTGATATATAATTAGAAATTATATAAGATAATATATTGAATGAATATTTTATTAGTAAAAGAGTCAAGTCCGTCCACCGTCGTACTTATATGATTGATTTCTATCTTTTGGACTTGAGGTTTCCTGGATAAGCCCAACACGATGAAAGAAGTTTTTAATCTGTAAAGGCGACCCGCTTGACTTGCAAGAGATCACAGCCGTCCGATGACTGTACACTCCAGAAACCTCAGCCGTAGAGAAGCACGAGAATATTTATTTAATATCCTAACAAAATAATTGTCCTCAAATCCCTAATCTCTCGTCTGCAAGACTTTCGTATTTTCTTTTCTTTTTTTTTGGTATCATCAGGTAATCAGATTCTTCTTTCTTATGTATAAGATTTGTTTCTTGTTTTCTAATTCTGATCTGCAATCTTTCTTAGACCCCAAAAAGCCGACGATTCGTTTGACTCTAATCGTGTTAAGGTTTTGGTTTATTAGATGTGATTTATGTGGGTATTGGTTTTGTTGAAGAAAGGTCTATAATTTCTTGTTTTTATTTGGATACGCTTGATGCCATGTTATAGAGAGAGATGCTAAAGGGCTTTGAAATAATGGAAGCCTGGGAAAGGTATGGAATTGTTAACGTAGTTTTCGGTGGATTTGAATTGCTTGTAGTAACAGGATCATAGTTAGTTGTGGGAAAATTGTAACTCATAACGGATTTACCGACGAGGATAAGAAATTTAGATGACTGCGTTGGTATTTCTCGGTTAACAAGGTGCGTGTAAATAAGGAGGAAGACGTGAAACCTTATGAATAGACAAGCATACTATGTCAGGGCATTAACCTGTGACTGGATCCATAAAAGATTATTGTAAGCAGTACCTAGTCAAGGGAGCAGGCTAGGGAGATGGATTGATCTAGTTATTTTATTGTAGTATAGACTCTACTTTCGGATGGACAAACTAAATGCTATTTGCATCTGTTGTAAAGTAGTCTTCATCTTATGGTTTACGAATGATTCCATGGTTTAGCAATTTTTAGGTATCAATTCTGGATTTGGCTAATTCAAATTTGATTTTGATTTCAGATCTGAGAAGAGTTGTTTGTGGCTCTATCCTACTTGAAAAGTTTAATATTCATGTCTGAACTCGACGCCCAAATTCCATCTACTTTTGGTATGTTCCTTTTTCCAGTGGATAATAATACTGGTAAGATGGAAAGAAAATTTTCAGCACCTCCTCTTGACTCTTTTCTTTTTATAAATATTTTGAAGATCCATTTGCTGATGTGAATGCTGAGGACTCTGGTGCTGGGGCAAAAGATTATGTTCATGTTCGTATACAACAACGTAATGGCAGAAAAAGCTTGACTACTGTGCAAGGGTTAAAAAAAGAATTTAGCTATAACAAGATACTCAAGGACCTTAAGAAAGAATTCTGCTGTAATGGCACTGTTGTCCAGGACCCTGAGTTAGGCCAGGTTTGTATCTATTCTTTTCTCCACTTTATCCTCATGCATTCTTGAACTAAGATGGTTAAAAAAAGAATTTAGCTATAACAAGATACTCAAGGACCTTAAGAAAGAATTCTGCTGTAATGGCACTGTTGTCCAGGACCCTGAGTTAGGCCAGGTTTGTATCTATTCTTTTCTCCACTTTATCCTCATGCATTCTTGAACTAAGATGGTTAAAAAAAGAATTTAGCTATAACAAGATACTCAAGGACCTTAAGAAAGAATTCTGCTGTAATGGCACTGTTGTCCAGGACGCTGAGTTAGGCCAGGTTTGTATCTATTCTTTTCTCCACTTTATCCTCATGCATTCTTGAACTAAGATATTGAAATGCAAATGTGTTAGAAATCCTTCATTTTTTGTACTAACAGTTAACAGCCTTATCTTTTTTGTGCTCATGTCCTACAATGCATTAGGATTCTATGCCTGTAAGAACTTGTTCTAAAGGAGTAGTAGTTAGCTGAAATAATCTTGGCCTGTCTTTGCTTATAAATACCTTGACATATCATTCTTCTTGAG
>JAOSBM010000007.1:12752070-12763135 GCA_027568955.1 Erythroxylum tenue
CTTAAGGTTTCAAACACCTTATGTAGGTTAATTTTGATGGCACAATTTTTGTGGTGAATTCTTTTTTGAATAACCTCTAAATAATTCTTGTGCTATTTAGGATATTATCCCCAATGTAGCACCCTCCCAAGAAAGCAACCTGAGCTGGATCTTTCAACGGAGCTATAGATTTTTTTAGTTTTTTTGCTAGCAGTTTAGCCACTATTTTGTACAAAGGTTGCAATACGAGATGGGGCGAAAGGTACTTGGATTTTGAGATTTAGGAATGAGAAAACGAATGATCTGTTTATGGATTTAAGGAATTACCCGATTGGAATGTCTCCTTAATTTCTGGCCAAGCTTGCTGGAAAAAAATTTTCATTGAATCCATCGAGTCCTGTAGCACTTTTCACTTTCATTTCAAAGATCACTTGCTCGATTTCCTTCTCATGGAAAGGGGACTCCAAACTTTGGATCATATCATTAGTGAAATGATTGGAGATGGAGGATCTCATTTGCTTCATGTTAGATGTAGAACTGGACTGGAATCCTAGTAATTTCTTGAAGTGTATATAAGTGGCTTCCTTCAATGATCCTACGAAGTAATCAGACCTCCTGGTCTAGTATGTTATTAATTTTGTTGAGATTTTGCCTATCCATTTAGATTTTAAAAGAACCTTGAATATATATCTTTTATGCCTTCGTATAGTTTTCTACAGCTTGCTTCTCATAATCCAACCATTATTCTTCACTTGGGTGAACATTACTGGCTTCCTGTATATTTTCCATTATATCTTTTGCTTGTGAAATTTAAGACCTTGTGTCTGAGTTAATGGGAAGTTTCAAAAGTTTGATTCCTTCTTAATGAATTCAAGCTTTTTGATGCATATATAGGCTTTATAACCTGTGTTGGTTATTTTGGGCCAAGCATCACGGGATATGGTAGTTACTCCAGCCGGTTTCCTTTTCCCTTTCCATTGCCTATTTGCCTTAAGCCCTCCGATCACCCGAGAAGCCCCCGATGAACCGCCTATATTCTCAGTCGGCTTGCCAATCAACTGCCATTGCCTCTTCTTACAGCTTCAAGAAAATCCTCATGCTTAGCAAGATAATTGTTGAACCTGAACGGGAACTTTCTTCTTACCCTTTCAGAAATGTTTTTAATGACCACTAGCACGTGATCTGAGACTTAAAGGATTTAGGAATACATCTTTGCTTTCTGGACAGGATTGCAGCTATCAATCCCATTCTATCCAGAAGAGTATCCATTTCAGCATCACCATTGTTTGATCCCTACTAATTACTTACCAGGGTTCTGTGTCTCAAGTATGCTGTCCTCGTCATATCATCATAATGTTAAATGTCATAAAGCTTACCAACTCAAACCAAGAAGTTATAGTCTATGCTGTACTCACAATTTTGAATCAAATGCATTCTTGGCATAATTTCTAAAGTTTGAGTGTGTCTGCAAGAGCCATTTTGCAAATTTAGTTGAAGGTTACAGAATTAGAGCCCTGAGGGAAGTTTTCATGTCACCTTAATTATTTGTTGTTTTACTGATCAAGACGATGTGGGAGATATGATAAATTCAACATTTGATTCTATAACGACTACTACACATGACAGCAGCCTGAACATGATATAGACAACTCCATATATATAATGTCTAATCTGTACCAAATAGAATCAGAATATGAGCAGAACAATGAGGAACAACAATGTCATACTCTTTCATATGGAGTCCATAATCTCACTACACAGCCACGCCCTTGAACCCCTTTTGAATAAGTTTAAGATATCATCCGTTTGTCTAGTTTGACATTCAATCATTATGCTCAGTCTCATCTTCACCTTCAGAATCTGTGAAATCAAAGACAATTTTGATTTGATAATTGCTTGAAGATTTCGAGGATTAAGTTTGCCAATGTGATAATGATTAACAAAGAAATACGATGCTTACCTGATCGTACATCATCGCTAACTTGGCCTCTTGCTTTAATTTGTTCTATCAACATTTTAATCATCAAGATCCACCAATAAATATTCAGCACCAGCAAGCAATACAAAAGTGTGTTAAAAACATAATAACAAATGGCTCCTTGCAAGGCGTGTTTCTCCTTGTCCAAGTACAAAAGAACTTGGTAACTGTTAGCAAGGGAAAGGGAAAAGGCAAAGAAGCAAATTAGTAAAGAAAATATATAACTGAATGATTAAGAATTCTCTTAATTACTTCCAACTTACATGGTAAAAGATGACTAACCTGGTGCTCCGTAGTACCAAAAGTGGAAAGCTGATGATACGAAGCATGGTAAAAGTGAGAATGAGGAGAACGAAAGAAATACTTGCAATCCCTTCATAACCGCTGTATTTAGACATCTTCCCTATTTCCAGGAAAAGGTCACAACCATCATGAAGCAGCAAAACCATCGCGCCAACGCGGCCAAATCTGCCATACGTACCACACAAGTAGAACCAAATGTCATCATTTTCTTATGCAATTTTTTCATTAGCAATTGGATATGTTTTATAAAGAGAAAGTTTTAGCAACTCTTATAAGACTATTTTATGTAATATCAAACATGGATGGATGATTTCTTTTTTGTTGAAACAAACCTAAATATGTAAGAAAGGACAATTAGAGTTATTGATGCCATATGGTGAGTCATTGACACGGCAAAGTCCGACCGCTTTGTCTCCCAAAATAAGAGAGCAAATATGGAGTATGTGTAGAATCCAGCACCGTAAGCGTATAATGCCTTCAACTTCAATCTGAACAAAAAGAAGCAAGATGTTTAAACAAAAGAACATGTGGCACTGGCAATTCAACAATTTGAGTAGCTAAATTGATACCAAGAAATTTTGAATTGGTTAATGAGTAGTGAACTCACTTGATTTTGAGGTCAGGCCAAGTTTGATCTCCTGATCCCACCCAAAAATACTTAGTATTTCTGAACCATGGCTCGTTGTAGGAGACAGTAAGAGCAAACAGTTCTGCTGATAGAAAGTAAACACATTTCCAAGCTGATTCTTTAAATTTGTTGATTTTCTTCCTCCTCGAATGCATCTCAACTTGAACTGTTGCACATCCTTCTCCAAACATCAATCTCCTTGCTATTTTCTGCATGCATCATGGAGGTGCAAATAGTGTTTTCTCAAGATGGCATAAACACCAAGTGCCAAGAATTGGAGTCAATTAAGGGGAAAAATAGAAAACCTCAAAGACGTAAGTGTCAAGATAAAGCCTGAGTGTTGGGAAGAGGAGTGCGACGAGGGGAATAAGCAGGAGGTCTTTAGCCTCAGGATACGATTCAGCCTCCCAATTTATGAAACCATCGCGTCCCACCAAAACATCCATTACTATCAATCAAAGAGAGGAGTACGGTAGTGAAAGAGAAGAGCAACAGGAGAACATTAACTATTGATTTTCAGAAGACCAGTTTGGTTGGGTTTGGAAGATAGACAGACAGAGACAGGTAAAGCAATAACAGGGGAGGGGCGGCTTTGGCTGGTTTCGGAAGAAAGACAGGTAAAGCAATTGAGGATTGCTCAGGCGTTTCCTCTCTTCCCTGGAAATGTGGAACACATTCACTCGAGAAAAGTCAACTACAGTCGCCTTTACCTCTCATTCTCGGATCATGTAATCCGACCCATTAAGCTGTTTAATGGGTCAACTTGCTGATTTAAACCAATAAGCTGAGAATGAAAAAGCTGGTATGTTGGACCGTTTTGATCCAACAGCCAACATTTAAGAATGATAATACAATGGTGCCTTTTGAATTTAATGAGTATTGTATGTATGTAAGATAAATCATTTACAGCTCACGTCTTATCCCCCTTCACAAGCATTTTTTTCTATTAAAGAAAGCCGGAGCAACAATATTTTTCAAATAGAATAATTATTAGTAAAAAAATAAAACTTATATATTTAAAATAACACAATATTTATTTATTTATATAAATAAGAATAAGCATATAATAATATGAAATAAAGATAAGGTATCCACAATTTCACTAAATTTGGACACTAAAATTAAATAGATAAATTATAAATTTATAACAAATTTGTATCAACTTTAAAAAAACATGTTTTTTGAATAAATATAAACTTATCATCATCATCATACCCTGCAGTCTTGTACTGAAGCAGGGTCTGGGAGGGCCTGATAATAAGCAACCTTATCTCTTTATTGTAGAGAGACTTTTTCCAGTAGGCCCATATTTATATGTGACATGATAATAGAGATGTAAGTTACAAAAAATAATACGTAAATATTGGTAGTATATTCAAATATCTTTGCAAATATGAGCAGAGATCATATCGGAATTGCAACTTAAATAACTTCTTTGTTAGTTGCTATAAGAATAAGATAGCAAACAACATTTGGTAAAAGGGAAAATCCTCGTCGGTAATGATCAATATAAAAGAATCTGCTTCCACTCAAAGAGCCCATTCTCACCAAGGGATGCTTAAATCAATAAAACGGAGAGCTGCAATTTTTTTTTAATTTTCTTTTACTCAAACTGTCCATCCTCTCCGGAGATGCTTAAATTAGTAAAACAGAAAGTTAGAGTGTTTACCATTTTTCTCTAGATTAATCGTAAGATGTTTTAGTTTACTAAAGTATTAGGCAAGATGTTCATCAGCATATTCTTTCTTTTGATGCAAGGAATTCCATAGAAACATATAGGTAACAAAAAACAAGTTGATGTTGCCAAGACAGATATGAAACTTACATTTTCATGATCCATGTGTTGGATAAGTTTAATTTCTCTTAAAGTCCTTTTGGCATCTATCCTGTTGTCAAAGGCATTACCAATCTTCTTAATGGCAACTTCCTCACTGCTCCTAGAATTCACAGCAGCACAGATAATTCCATGATTTAGAATAAGTTAAAAGTAAGTTTATTTAAATTAGATTGATTTTTTAAATAACAAACTAATTTTACAAGATTTATAACATATATTAACCGGAAAGGAATAGTATTTTCACTATAGTATTTTGCACATGTAAATTTTAAATAATAGTATATTAAATTTTAAATATATATTGATATTTTCACTTCTTAAACATATACATATGTATATATATTAACCATGGTTATTTTATATCACTTTTTTCTTATAAGTCACGCCCTTATAAGTCATTTTATACATAAATAATTAATACTAATCAACTAATTTTACCAAATATCTTTAATAAACAGCCGATGTTATTAACTGGTCAAATCAGTTAATATAATCCGCTATTAGCTAACTATTGATAAAATCAGCTAATAACTAATCGAATCCACTGATTGTCAAACAAAGATGATATGGATAATACTTTAGGCATATCTGGTAAATAACTTGAGTTAACTTTTTTATTCATTCATTTCATACTAATTTACCATTTTAAAATAGATTGAGTAAAACCATCACTTCTTTTGGTATAACATTACGAATAACTTATTTTTTTCTTTTAATGTACATCATATCGATATTCATATTTTAAACCTTGTCATCTCATTTATCACCTAGAAAAATCACTTAAACATGTCTCTTTTTTATTAATACTTAGCAATAAAAGTGATTACTTATTTGAAAAGGTATTTTTTATATGTTCGACAAAATTCTTTTAGGATAAAATACACAAACCTCTATTGTAATTTAATTAAGAAATCTTAGAAAAACTTCTTAATCTTTAAAATTTTGATAATTAATAATAAAATTTTAAAAATAAACTATGATGCAAGTAACCATCTAAACATCAACAAACTACATATGTTTAAAATTAAATAGCTGTGACAATACTATGCTAGCATTTAAATCAATTCACAACTGCAAAAGACACCAAGAAGAGAATATATCTGCAGCCCTTTGAACAAGGAACTTCTCTCTGCTTTAATATATTGTTACCACTTTACTGTTCCGAAGCTTGAACACCCACAATCAACATAGTATTTCCCAGGTTGCTCTTTGCAAGGCCTGTGGCACCCCGCAGTATTGCCAAAATAAGATCCTTTCAGTTACGCATCAACTTGTTAAGTTTGCAATTAACTTGTCGACGTGAATAAGAATATCGTCAATGCAAGGGCGGACTGTTGCCTGGGGCTGAAGCATCCATGTAACGAACTTTCGGAGAGTTTCTGGATATGCAGTTTTTGGTCCAGCTGGCCACTTTATTTGTGCATTTACAACAGCCAATTGTAGGCTCCCACCAGATTCTCCAAGAGCATACTCGAATGGAGACACTCCATACCTGTTAGAAATCAGCTATAAATTGTTCAGCACAGGAGGGCAACTGTAAATACAAGGAAATAGCCTGAAGCTTTAGGTACTAACCAGTTTCATTAGTGAAACTACCATTCATGAAAAGAAATAACACTAGCTACATGAGAAAAACAGTATGTTTAAGTGGCCTGAACGAAAGTAAGCCTTAAAGTTGTTGAGATATCGTGTAGTAGAGGTAAATTTCATACAAGGTGTAGCTTCTTTGAGATTTTTCAGTTTCAATTGTTTTATTATAGATGTATTATATTGTCCAACAATTGTTCATTACTATACCTAAAATGTTGTAGCAAAGAACTCATGCAAAGTTGAAAGTTCTCCCAAGAAATTGAAGCAATTTCTATTCCATCCAGCTATTAAGGATCTAGACAGTTTGTGCTCGTGTGCCTGGCTACAAAAACATAATGAGGTAATTTGTCAACCTATATTCCACATATGTGCAAAGCAAGAAACATTGTAAAGCATTTAAAAATATAATTTTTCTGAGGAAAGGAGTTCTAGGCTTCCCCAACAACGGAATATGCAATAGTTAAATCATAAGCAGTCAGCCATCAGAATTAAAAAGAGAAAAAATGGAAAGAAAAATATAATGGAAGTTCCTCATAATAAGCAATGATCACAGTTGAAGAAAGGAAAAATTGTCCTCACATTATTGCATATAGTGTGCATCCTAGTGACCAAACATCAGTTCTTTCATCAATGTCTGCATGACTAGGACAGTCCCACAGCTCAGGAGCTCTGAAAGGTGCTGAACAATGCTCAGCTGCCCATTCCTATTCACCCATCAGCCACAATATAGTAAAAATGATCTTTCACTTGCACCGAGTGTACCAGATCATGAAAGCCAAGGCAATTTCGATTAAATGGAATGACTCTTCAGAATAACTTAAAATATGAAGATATCCTCACAATGTGAAGGTATAACACGGTAAGAAGTATTCCAGGGATATAAAGAAGAAGAGGACATCGAAAAGAAAAAGGAAGAAAGTACATAGAAGCACCTGCAACTGTAGAGCTTCAGAACGTGATCTAATTTGCCTCCTTGCAGGTCGAGCACTGCCAAAATCCATCAAAATTGCAAGAGGTGGCTGACCTTTCCTGTGTGTTAGAAGAACATTACCAGGTTTGACATCATTATGCGCATATGGTGGATCAAGGTTGTGCATATGTTTGAGACCAGCACAAAGCTGCATATTACAGGTTTTTACCAGTTAAATAAGTAAAAGAGTAGAAAGATTGCAAGCATATAAACAGGCAGATCCCACGTTGTAAATATTAAATGCTAAGAACAAAATGTGGATTAACTTGAACAGAAAGGCAGACTGAGGAAGCACGTAAAAGTAGCCATCAACATATATCAAGTATTATAACTATTAGCAGTGTTGTCTACATGTCAAAAGTTCTCTTCAAACTAGAAAACTGGCATTTCAGTACGACAAAGGGGTGCTCTATTACCTGGCGGAATATATGAAGAACGTCAGATGTGGAGAAGTGCTCCTTCTTAGCTTTCATAGCTTGGGCATTGTCCAGTAAAGTTCCATCCAAGTGAACAGGAAATAACAAATAAGCTTCGTGGCTCCAAGATCCTTCTTGACCAGTCTAGACAACAATCGATATAAATCAAACCCATCATAACAAATCCATTTACACAACAAATTTGAACCGAAAGTTAACACAATGGCAACTTAAATTTAATCCCAAACAAAGCAAGTCAATATGTAAATCACCAGATTTGTTTCAAACCTTAACAGCAATAATAGCATGATCAAGAAGTGGAAGCAAATTGGGGTGACTAAAGAGCGAAGACACACGGATCTCCTCTCGAACCAACTCCAATTGATCATTGGTTTGAATCAGAACTTTCTTCATTGCATAAGTTCCGTCATCTAGATTTAGCAATCTAAATCAGAGAAAATTAAAGTGAATCCAATAATTAATTGAATCAGATCAAGTACCAGAGAGATGAGATTTGTCCTTGAGCTTGCTGGCGAGACCAGAAGTAGAAGAAGAATCGGAGAGGAGCTCTTTGACCAAGTAGACGAAGGCGAATCCGCCTTCTCCCAGCTGCCTCACGATCCTGAACCTGTTCTCGTTGATCCACACGTCTCCGCCGCCGTTCACAGCGTCGTACAGCGCATTGAGCCCCGAGAACGAGCAACCCATCCCCACTCTCTCTACCGACAAATGAAGAACTCCTCCGTGACAGTGTCTCTCCCTGTATCGATTTATATAGTAACTGAAAATAGAAAATGTCTTCAAGCTCTCGTTCCCCTCTCCTCTCTCGATCTACTCTGCCTAACAACACTTAACAATTCAGTTGCAAATTTATTTTATTTCTTATATTTATTTTAATTGCCTCATCGTTTGCAATTCCATCCCAACGGAACACGTCACGTCAAAATTAATTGTTTTTCTAATAAAATTAAAGAACAGTAATGTAGTAATTTCCTGTTCGCTTTGTTAAAATACACTTAATAATAGTTTTCCATTAAAAAAAAGGGAGTTTCTTTAGTACTGTAATGCTAATCTCAACATGAATCCTTACTTCACATTCAAGTCTTCTTTCAATAACTCAAAAATCTCAAACGTATTCATGCAAATCAAAGAGATCTAGATTGATCTAACCCACGGGAAACTAAATTCAAAGTCATTGACTCAAATATAGTATTATAATTGGAGCTTGTGCTTATCACATGAAGAAGAGAGCAATTTGGTTGGGGGATGAAACATGATGCACATTGAAATTGGGAAGGATCATCATATTAATATTCAGAACAAGTTGGTGATGTTAGAATATTCTGTATTGACTGAAAATGTTAAAAGGTTTATAAGTGGTAAGGGTCAAATATTCAAATGGTTAGTTCTAGTCATTTTAGAAATGGTTGACCCAAGCTCAATTCTTATTAGTAGACTCTATTCCCTGTCCATATTAAAAATTCTAATGTGGTATCAGAGCAGGTTTGGTTTAGATCATTAATTTTCTGGTTATCCGTCTGGATGTCCAGTCCTAACAAACTGGCCCGGTTACCACTGTATTTATTTCAAGTGACAACTGGATGTTTAGTCCTAGTTATACTTAAGAGAGAGTGTTAGAGTATCCCATATTGACTAAACATTAAATTATTAAAGGGTTTATAAGTAGTAAAGGTCAAGTATCTAAATGACTAGTTCTAATCATTTTAGCAATAGTTGACCCAAATCTAATTCTTATTATTGAACTCTACATTCTGTCTATATTAAAAATTATAATAGCTGAGTCAAGTGACGGGAGTGAGAAATCTAGTATAAACAATGTTCTATTGATCATACTAGCCTTACCGTTGCAGTGTTTGATGATTAATAAAAGGTGGGGATTGGATTTCTTATTACTTGCAACATACCTTTTTTGTGTGCATAAGTAACGCATTTAAGAATTGCAAAACATGAGTCATTACAGGTTTTAAAAGATATTAACTTGAAGCAGAGGCAATCAGGCTCCTAAGAAATAAGAATTTGGCTAGGTTGCTTGGATATTATGCTGAAAGAGCTCCCAAGTACTTTCAGTGTTCATCTTATTGTATTTAAGGTTTATTATATTTAATTGGTGATTTAATTAAATTCTTTGGCCATTGTTTTGCGGATAAATTAATGTTTCATGAACTTAATTTAAGTGAGTGAGACTCATTCTCATTTAAAAAATAAAAATTAAAAGAAGTGTCACATCACTTTAACATGATACTTAATTGGCATACCTTTAATTTTGTTAAGAGTTTCAACAATTTAGAGTCAAATTTGAATAGTTTTAAATTGTTAAGGTACTTTTTTAACGTTACAAAATGTTAGAGTCTGACCATTTTTTGTGTAAAGGTTCGGATTAAAAATACAATTTTTCCCCGTAAAGAAATGGAGTAAAGTTTTATTTTAATATAGGAAGTTATAAATTAAATAAATATATAAAGAAATAAACCTTGAAAAATAGAAAAAGATATAGATCAATCTATTTAAATTCATAGCATCTTTAACTTTATCATCTACATCAAAGTCAGTACTATCCTTTAGATAATGGGAGAACTCTTGATCTTAAATGGAGCATGTTGAGTAATATACAAGTGGGAACAATATAGAAAATGAATAGGAACATAAAATTTTTTAGAATTGACTAATTTGTGTGCTACCTCATTAAAAGCAATAGTCACTATTTTTTTTACTATATTCAAAAGTAAGGTTACATTAATATGTATGTATGTATGTATGTTATGTGGTATACTACAAAAGATATTTTTGTAAAATTTTATTAAGGTATATATATAGAAACGTAAAATTTTACAAAAGGTAAAATTTTACAAAAATATCTTTTATATTATAACATATAATGTGGTCTTTGCACTCTCGAACTCATTTTGTACAAACTTAAGAAAGCTTAAAGATTTCACAATATCCACCACCTTTTAAATGAGTAATTCATATATATATGACCATATTTCACACCACTTTTTTCTAATAAGGAACACTTAGAATTAATCATTCCAAATTTGTTCAACATTTTTTAATATGATTACATTAAGATAACTATTATTTTTAGAGCTCATATCCCTGTGAGTCTCCATTCTAAGTATCTTCTTAAGTAAGATCCTTTATGTCAATCTTCTTTCTCATCAAGGTCTTTATTTTAATTCACATTATATATACTCCTAATAAAAATCAATATATCATCTATAAAGAGTAATAGAAAGATAAACGAACCATTAGCAAATCTCTTAACAAATACTCCCTCTGTTTCATAATAAGAGTCGTTTTAGAGAGATTTTAATTATTCAAAATAAGTGTCGTTTGTGACTTT
>JAOSBM010000007.1:12809350-12819512 GCA_027568955.1 Erythroxylum tenue
TAAAACCAAACTCTTTTGTTTTATTAATAATAAATATTTTCATTACAAAACTGTAACTGAAGAAAATAAAGTTACATATAAATACACTTGCTTTCCAGGGCACTATATTTACATAACTCCAACATAGTTATGTTAGATTTTATGAAACACAGTTTTAACACAAGTTCATGTCCTGGACCTATTTGGTAGTAATTTTCCATAAAGTCTAAAATGAATTAATGTATACTTGAAGTTTTGATTTCAAAGAGAATTTAATTGATCAACTTAATCTTAAGAAAGAATATAGTTACAACTTTAAATTTTCTAGTAGACCCAAAAACCAGGATCAATAATTGAATCAGGATATATTTAAACATAAAAAGATTCTTGGGGGTTGTACTTGTATGGCTTCTCAGATAAGGATTCAAATACACACATGACCAATTTTTTGGAGATGTGTAACACTTTTCAGATTAGTGGAGCTTCAAAGGATTATATTTAGTTAAGGTGGTTTTCTTTTACAGTAAGGCATAGATCTAAATCATGGTTGAAACCCTTACCTCCTAAATATATACCACCTAGAATGATCTTGCTAAAAATTTTTCCTAGAATGGTCTTGCTAAAAATTATAAGTCAGTTATTTTTCTCCAATATGAACTTGAACATGATTGCATTTGTCCCTAATTTTCTTTTAGTTTCCCTAATTTTTAGTAAATCCCTAATACCCAAGGATTTAGGGTTTCCTATATCATCTTCCATTATTTTTCAATTAGTGGGTATCTATTCTTCGTGGTTCTTCTTCCTTTTGTGACGGCTTGCTTATGATAATCCTACATACCCATCATTGGTCTTTTGCCCTATTTTGAATTTTTCCTCTAACTATGATTGGAATTTGACTCTCACCAAATTGTAAAAATAACTCAAAATAGTAGTATTCTTTCAACATTCGGTTTCAAATCCTCCATCAATAATAGAGAAAAGAAACTTTAGGGTGAATCAACAATGTAAGCATATAAAGATAAAAAGAAAAGAAGAATGAGGAAGAAAAGAGAAATAATCACAAAAGAAAATATTTAATTAAAAAAGTGCAAAATTAACATGAGTGGACCACATTGGCAGAGAATCATATCTTCTTTTCATCTGATGATTGCCTATAACGAAATAGTTACTATTTTACCCAAGCTTCTTGATTTCATTGACATGGAAAATTGATGACTTCTTTTAATTTGTTAACAAAATTTGAGCTTATTTTGGAATCTATACACTAATTTAGTGAAATTAATTTTTAGATAAAAATAGGGATAAATGCAATCGAGATTAAATGAAATTAACTTTTAGGTTTTAATTATTAGAAATAATTAATTAATTTAAAATTATTAAATTAATATTTAATTACTCGTAAGCTGCCATGTTGGTAGCTAATCTTATTTGGCATGCCTAGGTGGCCTAACTTAACAAGGATGTAATATTTATTTGATGGAGCGAGCATTTTTGGAGCAAATTACTCCGTTTTGGAAACATTAGGTGTATCGAAGATAATGACAGGAGTTATTTTAGAATTTTTGCTAAACGTTAGAGGGAAAATTGAGCCTTTTGCCAATAACCAAGGATAACAAAGCCAAGTGCCTCCACCCAGTTGATTTCAATAATAATAACAGCAAGAAGGGAAGTTAAGTCTCAACGAGTTTATGATAAATTTCATGACCACATTCGAGGCTTGCTTCCAAAGTACTGAAACATCTCTTCAAACTCAAGAAGAATCTATCCACAACTTAGAAATTCAAATTAAATAACTTGTTAAGCTTGTCTCCATAAGGCAATTATGTATTTTCCTAGCAACATTAAACCAAACTCTTTACCAGAAAAAACATTAAACCAAACTCGAGGGAGCAAGTGAATGCAATAATTTTAAAAGTGTGGAAAGGAGTTAAAAGTTAAAGAGAAAAAGGTTGCTAAACAAAAAATGAAGGATGATCAAAAGGAGAAAAAAAAATGAGGAGCAAGAGAAGAAAGTTGTTATTTAGTACCTATCAAAAATTTTATACTTGAGTAGGCTTGAGAAAGTTAGAAAGGAAGACCAATTTAATAACTTTTCGGTGTTTTTTAAATATTTACATCTTAACATACCTTCTATTGAAGCTTCTTCACTAATACAAAAGTATGTCAAATTATTAAATCATCTCCTTTTTAATAAAAAGAGACTCGAAGAGTTGTTGATAGTTATTTTCAATAAGGAGTGCTTTTCCATCTTACATAACAAGCTACCCTAGAAGATTAAAGTTCTAAGGAGTTTTACTATTTCCTATAATATGGGTAGCTTGGAAATTGAAAGGGAATTAGTAGACTTAGGAGCTAGTACTAATTTGATGTCATATGACATGTTTAAGAGATTAGGATTGGATGAACCTAAACCAACTAAAATGAGCATTCAATTAGCAGATTAGTCAATTAAGTATCCCAATTATAAAAGATGTTCTAGATATGGTTGAAAAATTAATTTTCCTTATTAAGTTTGTGATTAAGAATATGGAGGATGATGTTGAGGTTTCGTTGATTTTATGAAAAACTAAAACTTCTAGGATATCTTATAATGCAAAAGTAAATATCTATAGGATATGTCAAAACTAGAGAAGAATTTGGTGATATTTTCACAAAAGCTTTAAATGAAGCTCGATTCATTAATGTTTGTAATAAGCTATGTATGATTAATATTTATGCTCTAACTTGAGTAGGAGTAATACAGATTAGAAACAATGAGATCATATAAGATGTTAATATCTAACAAGATTGTAATAGTCAGTATATCCTAATGATTGATTATAGGGATATTATTATGTAATTAGTGGAAATTGTTTTTAGGAAAAATCCATCTTTCCTATTGATTTGTGAGTATAGATACGGAGGATGATGTAGAGGTTCCCTTGATCTTGAGGCAAACTAAAACTATAACATATCCTATAAGTTACAGTTTGGTCATCATTACATTATGAGATCAAGAGCATAAGCAAAACTATCATCTGAAGGGTTGCCTTGACCATGTGGATTTAAGTGAACTTGTCTTCACCATATTAACGATCATTACAAAGCACGAAGATATTTTGGATTCCATTAACCTTGATAGTGTAAAGTTTGTGGTCAATATTCTCTATATGAATGTTTGTACAAGTCAAATGCTTTATAATCTCTATGCAAATCATGCTTTGCATATGATTACCAATCTCGAGTATGACATTGATAATGTAGTTGTCTAAATCTCTGAGTGATGTTATAAAAGGTAGGATTATGAAACACCATACAATCCATTATTTCAAAGAGGTTCTCGATCTAGCTTCAATTTTAGGAGAGAAGAATTCAAAATGGAAGATGAACTTGTAAGAGTTGGAGCCGTTATTCATGGTGACTCCTTTCATTTTGTTTATAACATCGTAAATTATTTGGAAACGTAGTTTTAGTGAATTTTAAACTTTGAAAAGATTATATAACTTATTAGATTCATGTTTAAATTAGGTTGGTTTTAGTAAACAGAAAGTTGAATAGAATTATAGTAGTTAGAGTTTACCTATAACTATGTTATGTAAATCTAGTCTATACATAGGAAATTTGTAATTTTCATTAAGTGAGTTTTATATTTAATAATGAAATCAACCGCTTTTTTGTTCCCAAGATGTAAGTATATCCAATTCGAACCTTGTTAAAAATCTTCTTTCATTCTTATTTATTTTCCTTCTTTATTCTCCATTCTTATTGCATATACTTATTCAAAAATTGGTATTAAAGCATGTTAAGGTAAAATTGACTTTAGTTGCAAAGTTTGACATAAGAAAGTTTAATGGAATTAGAAACTTCAAATTATGGCAATAGAAAGCGAAGGATTTGTTGGCATAGAAAGGCACATTGAAAGGGTTGCATAAGAATAAGTCAAATAATATTAATGCGCTTGATTGAGAAAAGTTACAAGCTGAGTAACAATAACCATAAAACTATGCTTGGAAAATAAGGTCATCTACCATTTCATAGATTTTTTTTGGTAATTCAGTAAGTAGATAAAAATAAAAGAATAATAAAGTACAAGCTATGGGGAGACTCCGAATTCGAACAAAACCACAGCCAAAAATAGCCCTTCCTGTGCGAAAAGCATAACTACACAACATCAACACGCTAAAAGACTACCAAAAATAGGGACTGAAAGGAGATATAACCCAATCAACAACAAACCTAATCCCCGATACACAAAATCCAATCACAAAAGGGGCTCAATAAGAGACTCCCATATAGCAAGTTACTTGCACTCAAGTTGCTCCAGCTGTCGAGTTATACTAACAAAGCTGGGATCATTGGACAGTTACTCTCGGATTACCCAAGTATGAGAAAGTTGCTTAGTAAGATACCATGCTCGTTACAAGTACTAGTAGGTGTCAACCAGACTATGCTCATAAGGTGGTTGAAGTTGCTTTCCCAAGTTGAGAAGTCCACTGCATCCTGAACCTGAAACATGTTAAAGAAACTAAAACCAAATATCACAATTTACCTACGCTCATTGTTTGAGCAGAGCTGCTCCATTACTTGGAAGATCACTTTAGCATTGAAGCTCCCCACGTCCAAGGCTTTATCTTGGAAGGTTCTGAGGTTTCTCTCAGACCAGAGGTTATAAACAACTACAGCTAGCAAGGTAAGAAAGGTGTGTATGTCAAAGCTATGGGACCGCACAGTTTGGTTGAACCAAGTTGAAATTGAGAGAAGGTTTAAGAGGGAGGGAATGTTTAATTGAAAATGACTAAGACAGTAAAGCCAAATTGATTTGGAAAAGGGACAATTAAAGAAAAGGTGTTGAATAGATTCATTGTCCGCAAAACAAAGGGGGCAATAGTTTGGGACAAAAGTATAACACAATTGGTCTCTTTTATGTAACTTATTCTGGAAAGCTAACCACAATATAAAGGCATGCCTGGGGAGAGTCCCATGAGACCACACCAAGTTATACCAAGGGACTCTAGGAGAGGGGGGTCTCAACAAGGATTAGGCTGAAATGTTGGTGTAAGATTTAGCTGGCAACGCATTCTAGTCTATCCAGTTAGGAAGCATCAGGTTGATAGGTTAAAGGTTCTAGCCTCCAAATGACCTCAATGGTGGTAACTTGCCAGTTCCAAGTATTATCAGTGATAACTTCTGCAACTTTGACATTCATTGGGAGCTCTGAACTGTTAATAATCCTCGAAGTTGAGAGATCCTTCAAGATGCCTCGATGATGCCACGGGTCCTGCCATAAGAGAGTAGTGACCCCATTCCCTATCCTAAATCTAAAGTGGTTCCCTGGAATATTCCTGACCTGAATTATTTTCCTCCAGCTCCAATAGCTATTACAATTAGGTTGAGCACTCCAGAAATTATTTCTTCTAAGAATTATGGTGTGAACCCATTTAACCCACAAAGCTTCCCTATCAGTGAAGAGGATCCAGATCCTTTTGCCTAACAAGACAGTATTCCAAGTGGAAAGGTGTTTAACACCCAGGCCACCCTCCTTTTTGGGTCTACAGAGAACAGACCATTTAACCTTGGCATGAGTGGTAGACTCAACTTTCCCAAACCACAAGAAGTTTCTAAGTTTAGACTCAATGTCCTTTGTAATGAAAGCAGGAAGAATGAAATGGCTAGCCCAGTAGACCTGGAAGGTAGACAGGATAGAGATGACCAACTGGAGCCTACAAGCATAGGATAAAGTCTTATTAGTCCACTTGTTAACTCTAGAATCAATTTTTTCCAACAAAGGGAGACAGTCCCTTCTAATCAGTCTACTTGTTAAAAGAGGAACACCTAGGTATTTCATAGGGAGGTGACCTCTTTTTAGGCCCAAAAGAGTTTCCAAATGATTGGCCCAATGATTCATATCAACAGATAAGAAGAATTGGCTCTTTTTCATATTCATGTCTAGGCCAGAGAATTTAGAGAAACTGTTCAGGCAACCAAGTAATACATTAACAGAGGGCACATTAGCATGACAAAACAGTAGCAAGTCATCAGCAAACAAAAGATGAGAGAGTTTGAGAGTTTTGCATCTCCAATGAAAGGTAAAATTTGGAGCCCTAGCAATTGAATCATTCAGACTCCTAGAGAGGACCTCCATGCAGATAATGAACAGGTAGGGAGAAAGAGGATCGCCCTATCGTAGTTCTGATTTCCCACAGAAAAATTTGGTAGGGGACCCATTAACAAGAATAGAGTACGAAGGAGTGGTTATACACTCAGCAATCCATCTAATAAACATGGGAGGGAGACCTTTAGCATGGAGAACCGTTAGGAGAAAATCCCAATGAATAGAATCGTAAGCTTTTGCCAAGTCTATTTTGAAAGCACATCTTTTATGGTTATTGGAAAGATGATAGTTTTTGAAGATTTCTTGAGCTAAGAGGATGTTGTCCCCTATACGTCGATTAGGGATGATAGCACTTTGGTTAAGACAAATGATAAGGGGCAAAATCTATCTGAGTCTATTAGCCAAGATTTTTGTGATCACCTTATAAAGCAAGTTACAATAAGAAATAGGTCTGAAGTCTAAAACTGTGGAAGGTTGGCTCTTTTTTGGAATCAGAGAGATAAAGGTAGAGTTAAGCTCTTTGAGGAGCTTCCCATGATGAAAAAAAGTCTTGAATTGCCCTAGTAATCTCAAGCCCCATAATAGGCCAGGTATGTTTAAAAAAGAAACCATTAAACCAATCCGGATCGAGGGCCTTGTTGGGATTGAAGGAAAAGAAGACTTCCCAAACCTCTTAAGAAGTAACTTCAGCTACAAGAGTGTTTCTAAGGTGCTCAAGAAGAGAGTGAGAGAAAAGAGGATTCACATAATCTATAGCAAGAGCTAGGTCTTTCTTTTTGCCTAAAGAGTTTTGGAAAAAAATTCAGGAAGGTTTCTTGAATAACTTCTAAGGCAGTGATCCTTTGGCCATTATTAACCAGAAGAGAGTGGATTGAGTTTCGGTTCCTATTAGATAAAATGGAATTGTGAAAAAACTTAGTGTTTCTATCCCCCTCCCAAAGCCAATTAATGCGGGAAGCTTGTTTGTAGAAGGATTCTTGGTCAGTTAAGGCATTAAAAAGGTTTGTCATAGCCTCTTGCTCCTTAGAATCAAGCTGAGTTGAATTAGGCAAAAGCCTCATTTGATCTTGGATGGTATTCAAAGTGGCTTAACAAGTCTCAATTCTTTGAGTTAAATCTCCTACTTGGACTGAATTAAGGGATTTGAGGGCAGCCTTGATACGTTTGAGTTTTGTCACAACACAAAACATAGGAGTACCTCGAATATGAGAATTCCAAGCTTCTGCTATGATTTGAAGGAAGTTTGGTTGATTGACTAAAAAGTTGGAAAATATGAAAGGAGAATATCTCCTCTGAAGAGCAATGGAGGTCCTAATCATTATTGGAGAGTGATAAAAAATATTTGGATTGAGAATCTCACCATAAGATCTGGGAAATTGGGAGCTCCAGTGCGAGTTAATGAGGGCTCTATCTAGTTTCTTAGCTATATGGAGATCACCAGGTTGCTTGTTGGACCAAGTGAAGTTGGCCCACAAGAGTTAAGATCAAACACTTCACACTCCTCCACACAAACCCTAAACTCTCTCATGCCATTAATAGTAGTTGAGCTGAGAGGATCTGCGTCGTGAGGGGAAAGAATAGTGTTAAAGTCACCTACCAATAACCAAGGGTGGTTTCCAACAGAGGGTTTAATGGCAGAAATGTTATCCCAAAGAAGCTTCCTATGATTGAGGTTGTTTGAGCCATAAACACAAGTAACAAAAAAACCAGAAGCACAGTTCACTGGAGACACTTTCAAATGAATCAATTGGTCAGTGGACTGAATAGGGCGGCTTATATAAGGTTAGTTGTTCTCCGGAACCATTTCATAGATATTGCATCCTCTATGGAGATATAAAAGAAGTTTGACACTCAATACATGTCAAAATCTCTTATGAATAAGTTGTCTCTAAAATAGAGATTATACATGTTGAAGATGAATAAAGGAACAAATCTAGAATAAAATACTAATGCATTCAAATAAATAGTCAATGGATTCCTAAGGCTTGAGGTGACTTTTGTAAAAAAAAAAAAGAAGATAAATCAATGATTTTGTTTTGATCTTTACCTTTTTCTTATAAATATTTACTAAGCATGCTCAAATTAGGTAAGGAAATAATAGTATGGAAAGCATTATCAATACACTATTGGTTCACAACCAATGAAGATAAAACACTAGTGAAAGCTCTGAAGGTATAAGACTATATATAAGAGAAAACTAAGATCATGGGAGGAAGCAAAATAAGAATGACTCATCTAAAAGGAGTTATAGATCTAAATCTAAGGGTAAAATGATAATATGGTGCTATAAGTGAGAGCAAGGCATGCATATTAAGAGGGACTGTCCAAATAAGGAGTATAGTTATGAAAAAAAAACTAATGATGCATTAAGTTTTGCTAATGTAGTGTAGAGTAAGCACTCAAATTATAGTGATAAAGATATGTTTTATGTTTCATCCAATCAACTATAAGAATTATAGATTCTAGATACAGGGTGCACATATCACAAAACACTAAACAAAGATTAATTTATGTCATACACATCATATAACATTGGCACTATCCAATTAGGGAATGATAAAGTTTTTGAAATTGTTATAATATGATAGGTTATGATCAAGATATTTGAGGATGCTATCAAAATGTTATGGAATGTCTAACATATACTAGATTTTAGAAGAACTTAATCTCTTTGGTCACCTTATACGTGAACTAATATTAAGGTAGTAAAGAGTTTGATGGTTGTTTTAAATAGGCCAAGACTGGTAGGAAAAGTTTACAAACTACTAGGGAGCATAGTTAAAGATATAGAACTGCCAATAATAGGGTTATAACTACTTGTTATGGGACTATAGTCATTCAGGAGAAAGAATATGGATCAGTGTTATGGTGAAGGATGTGAGGTTTCTCAAAATCAAGGAATTAAATGCATTTGGTCAGATCTTCTTAGAAAAAGGTCACGCTTCAAATAAAGCAGTTGACATGTTGATGAAGTCAATTACAACCAAAAAAAAAACTTAATCATTGCTTGGACTTGATCAATGTCTTAAGGTGCTAAACATGGTAGTAACTTCACTTATATAGAATATATTGGCTAAGATGGAGCCAGTGGCGAAGCCAGGAATTTGTTTTAGGGGTGACAATTTTTTTTTTTATCCAATCCATCATGGGCAACGATATTCTTTTAGGTGGGCAACTCTATATACATATATATCTTCTTTAATAAAAATTTTTTTTTAGAAAATTTGAGGGTGGGCATTTGCCCACCCTCCCGTAGCAGTGGCTTCGCCACTGGATGGAGCTTATTGTATATGTCTCATATATATGGATGTATAATCTTGGAGTATGTTTAGAAGAATACAGGCATTTTTTAGAGTATGTTGGTTGAACATGGTATATTCACCGACTAGAGATTATTCTATATGGCTTATATACATGGATGTACAATCTTAAAGTGTTTCTAGAAGAAAAAATGTTTCTTCAAGTGTGCTAGTTAAATACATGATATTTTTCAAGGTTAAGGTCGTTCTGTATAGTTCATATACATAAGTATGCAATCTTAGAGTATTTTCCCAAAAACATCGGCAATTTTGGGAAGTTTTTAGGTGAACATGACCTAGTACACGATTGTGCACTGATGCATATTCTTTTCTAGAATATAAAACTGAAGATACGGGTTAGAACAAGAACATGTTAGTGTAGTGGAAGTTTTTTCATAGTAGGACATAGCTTTGAGACATAGACATGTTAGGGTCCATGTCCATGTGCACAAAGAAATAGTGAATTAACGTAACTTTGGGACAAAAGCATGTCAAATCCTATGCCCATATTCTTGAAATAAATGTATGAACTGAGACAAAGTTGTGTCCGGGATAGAGTGTCTTATACGAAAATGTGATTTTGGTGGATTTTAAATTTTATAAAGCTTCTAAGACTTATTAAAATTATGTTTAAATTAGTTTGAGTTTGGTACAGGGGATGTTATGTAGAATTGTACAAGATAGAGTTTACATATAACTATAACAAAACAAAAGTGTTACTTCTTTTCTTTTTGCTTTCTAATTCGTATTGTTCAATTTGACCTTGGTAAGTCTTGGATGCGTAAGTAGCAAC
>JAOSBM010000007.1:12831925-12843628 GCA_027568955.1 Erythroxylum tenue
GGTTGTTGTCTTTCTCTGTTGATATTAGTGTCATGCTGGTATGCCAGATAAAAATTTCATCTTGAGCCCACTTTAATCTGAAAGTTGAGCTTCAACGCAATTAGTGGAACTGTCTGCACTGTAATGGCTCAAGAGACTGCACCTACTGCTGATTCACCTAGGCGACGTTCTGGTCTGTTGCGAGATCAGGTCCAACTTGTAAAGAAAAAGGATTGTAACCGCTATGAAATTGTTCCTGTTGAAGAAACATTGTCATTTGAGAAGGGCTTCTTCATTGTGATCCGTGCATGCCAGTTACTGGCTCAGAATAATGATGGAATAATATTAGTGGGGGTTGCTGGTCCTTCTGGAGCTGGGAAGACTGTCTTCACCGACAAGGTCCTCAGCTTTATGCCCAGTGTGGTTGTCATATCAATGGACAACTATAATGATTCTAGTAGGATCATTGATGGAAACTTTGATGGTAATCTCATTCCTAAATCTTTTGTTGGGAAATTATCTGCAAAAAGTTATCTAGTTAGTTACTCAAAGTCTTTTGGAAGTTATGGCTTTTATTTGGTCTGCTTTCTTCTGGCTTTATTAGCTTTCTACTCAAGCTTGAACGTCTATGCTGATTCCCTCACTGTTCATCCAAGGAAAGTTGAATATAAATAGATACAATGACTGTCTATAATGTTATTTGTAGATGATTTAGATATTGGAACAATAACTATTTCTTCTTTGAAGTATTCACATCCTTTATCTGGGATTACCTGTATAAATAATTACTAAAAAAGGGCCATTTATGTTTAATTATTTTCCATTGAAATTGGTGATAGTACGATTTTGGTGAGATTATCTTGATTACAAATTTGAAGTCAACATAAACTAAACCTACTTTTCAACTGGGGAATTTATAATATTGGTAGAATGTAGAAAAGGTGAAATACATAACAAATGCTTTTATTAGTATAGTGAATGAGAAAATATATTCAGTCCCGTGGTACTTCTGTCTTCTAACAAAGGTTTTGTAGCTGCACAGTCGAGTGGCAATTGTAGGATATAATCTCAATATAATGAGAACTATATGAGCAAATCAAAGGTATAATTTTTTTCCCTAGTAAGCGTAGTTATAGCCAGAGCTTTAATCTTGTGGCTTGAGGGGAACCTGCTAGATCTATTAGGCATTGTTGGCGGTTTGTTTCTATATGTTGGCGGTTTGTGTCATAAATGTCAAATTAAGTTCTGAGTCAGAAATTTGTTATGTGCAATAGAGGATGAATAAAAAAATGTGAAGCTTGGTTGTTATTTAATTGCTGAGCAAGGACTTCAAGCTTTAAATGAAAAAGGAAAATTAGGGTGAAATGGTATTCCCTTGTATAACATCTATGGTCTTTATGGAGATATTTGGGACTTTTGGCTCATATATTGCCATGTAAGGTCACTAATGATAATGGAATCAATGTATAACTTCCCCAAAATGAATAGATCCATATTGTATTGGTACTATTCACAATACACAAAGAAATGCTCTTGTTTTCTGGTGATGTAGTTCCTTTTTAGTTCTCTATTCAGTGATTAGTTTAAAGAGCATAAGAGAAATCCTTGCAGTAAAGTATATCTTGATATCATGGTGGTTGATGTAGTGCTTTATTACCATAGTTAGAATTAGGATGGGAGTATAGCAGACATAGAAAATAGGTTATCCACATTGCTTTAAAGTTGAGAATTGGCCCACACCTCTCTCTGCTACTGAGTGTGCTCAAACTTAAAATTGGCCTGTTGTTTCTGAAGCCATTTTCCTTGACAAAACTTATAGGAGCACTGTCTAGTTTGAGATTCATTATGGTTTATTTCACATGTGAATATTTGCAACAACCCCATTGACCTCGTTTAGCTAGCTTCTTCCATTGCAACCATATTCTAAAGGATTTGGTAGGTGTTCATTTTTCTTTAGTGCAAAGAGTTAAGAGTCGAATATCTGATTGCTGCATGCATTTCACAGGGGGGCTCATCTAAGATATGCTACTACAGGACCCTTTCTTGTTCTTGAGTGGAGTTCTGTATTTTTTCATTCAATTAGTGAGCAAGGATGAGTGACATGTCAGAATTCTGATGATAACTTTTATTGCATCAGACCCACGGCTGGCTGATTATGATACTCTTCTCAGCAATATACGTGACTTAAAAGCAGGAAAATCAGTTCAGGTCCCTATATACGATTTCAAGACTAGCTCTCGCATAGGTTACAGGTTATTTTTTCTCTGCTGTCTTTTCAGTGCAAGAAACCTTCATTTCTGGCTTCTTGTGTAACCTCAACTGAGTGTGAGCATGCAATGGAAAGAAAGTAGTGGATTAATCAATAGAGAAGGGAAGAATAATCAATTTGATTGTCCATCCATCTGTTTCATACATTCTTACACATTTTAATACCCTTCTTTATCAACTTCGTAGATTCCCACAATGGTCTTATCGGAAGTATGATTCTTATTAAGTGCTAACTATTCTTGAACCTAATAAAATCGATGTTCTCCACAGGACAGTGGATGTACCCAGTTCCCGTATTGTGATAATTGAGGGGATTTATGCCTTAAGTGAAAGACTGCGACCTTTGCTAGATCTTCGTGTATCTATCACTGGTGGAGTTCACTTCGACCTTGTCAAACGTGTTTTGCGAGACATTCAACGTGCAGGACAAGAGCCAGAGGAGATAATTCATCAAATCTCTGAAACAGTACTCTCCCTTTCCCATCTCAGAAAATTCATTTATGTTCTTCCCACATGTTACCCACCAAATCACTCTTAGGCACTTTTATGGTGTGAATCTTATGACAACTTCTATAATTGAATGCACTTTAGTCCTAACTAACTCTTTCTACTATTTGTTTTCTTTCTCCTGCTGCAGGTTTATCCCATGTACAAGGCTTTTATTGAACCAGATCTCCAAACAGCACATATTAAAGTCATCAACAAGTTTAACCCTTTTACTGGATTTCAGAACCCCACTTATATTTTGAAGGCAAACATCTGCAGTGTTCCTTATCAAATCAATATTTGTGTAAATGCTTTGTCATTTGTTTCTTTGTTTCAATAACTGTTTCTTTATCTGTAGTCAACAAGATCAGTAGCAGTTGAGGAGATGAAGGCCATTCTATCGGAAGATTGTAGAGAAAGAAAGGAGGAAACTTACGATATATACCTTTTGCCACCTGGGGAAGATCCTGAAGCCTGTCAGTCATATCTGAGGATGAGGAACAGGGATGGCAAATACAATCTAATGTTTGAGGTTAGATGATTCTGCTTGCAGTCGTTTTCTGAAGTAACATACAATTTATAAAATAAGTCTTATTTTCATGTACTAAAACCTCTTCAAGTTGTTTACACAAATGGCCATTTATGCTTGTACGATCTGCCTAACATGTTTTTATCCAGATACTATATATTAGTCACTTTTATCTTATTGTTAACTGTGAATTTTCTTGTCTTTTAGAAAAGTTTTAATGTGTGTACAAGCTCCTTAGGATGCTTAAAGAGAGATTCAAAGTAGATCCTGGAGCTTGTGAGAATTCTATAGTAGATAAACTATCGTAAATTTAAAGTTTTAGAGGGTATGTATCAAAGCATTTGAAATATTTTCCATGTCTATTTCTGCACTCTGCAGTATGTTTTTTATGCACTTGTGCACAACACAAATCTTCGTAAATTCAGTCAGATTGTGTTTCCCTGATCCTCTTATTGGGAGGCTACATCCACCCACTTTATCGTTGAAATTTCTTAGACACAATCCTAATAATGAAAAAAAATATCCACCTACTATCTCTGCCTATAAATGTAATCATGTTGAAAGTATCTTCTACCTTTGGTTAGAATTTTTGTCGGATATAGCTGTTGTTCCTTGAACACAACTTTGTCATTGTTCTCTTGGAAAGTGAGACACCTATACAATGTTTAATTGGAATTTTCAAAATGAAACGGTAAAAAATGCTTATTTTTTTCTTTCAAAGATAGACTTGCAATTTTTCCTTGCATATAAATGACTAAAAAACTAGTCATAGTAGATAGCAGTTATCTACAACAAATTTTCATAGAGCAGAGTTTAGATTTACCAAAAATGGTATTAATGATCTAGTGGGTATATATCTGCAATGTATTTAAGTTATAAAAATTTTGTTGGATAATCTACAATGGCAGAGAACTAATAAATTTTTGGGATTTCTGACTCAATTGCTTCTTATCATCAGGAATGGGTCACTGATAACCCCTTCATAATCTCACCCAGAATAACTTTTGAAGTTAGTGTGCGCCTGTTGGGAGGACTGATGGCATTGGGATACACAATAGCTAGCATCCTGAAGAGAAGTAGCCATGTATTCTGTGATGATAGAGTGTGTGTGAAAACTGACTGGTTAGAACAGCTTAATCGTCAATATGTCCAGGTATTGCGTGATTACAAGTATCCATGGTTTCATAGTTTTCACACTTTTCAGTTAAATCTTAATCTTGGTGAAGCTTGGAAATGTTTCATTCTACTGATTAAGTAGTCAATTTGAGAGAGTGGCAGTTGAAATGCACTTATAATAAGGGTTGTGTAGAAGATGCTTTTAATTATGCTGTGAAATATGTAAAACTTTCTTGATAAGTTAAGATCATTGAAGCACTTCTTATTACTATGTTGGTTGAAGCAAGATCTATCGCTACATTCATTGTTCTGATTTTCCTCAGTCTACTCTTCAATATATCCTTCAGTAAGTGTGGGGAATATTCCCTTTTAGACCATGTTCATCTTTTTCTTTTGCTTTCTTTTTTCCAGTTATCAATCATCCTGAATATGTCTTTCATCTAATGGATATTTTTTTAAAAATTCACTAATCTTTTCTGTCTGTTTGACCTTATTCTGTTTTTACTAATGCCACATTTCCATCATTTGGTAAAATTCTTTCTGTTTGGAAGTTGTCCAAGTTAAGCTCTAGATGGTTGGTAGTGATTGCGGTGAATACATTGCATTTCCTTCTTCCTTTCCATCCCCATGTACCATGAGGGTGTTAATTCTTCTTCAGATCAAGCACCTGCAAGTTATATATCATTTGGAAAGTTGCAGAAGCAGCTTTGCTGTTATGAATTTCGCTGAACAGTTGCACAATCTCAGCTATTATTGTAATGCTTAAGGAATCTAATGAGGCTAATTACTGAATTGATCAATATTTTTTATGAAATGGAGGTTCAAGGTAGAGACCGTCAATATGTGAAACATATAGCCGAACAGCTGGGCTTGGATGGTTCGTATGTTCCCCGTACTTACATAGAACAGATTCAACTGGAGAAGCTAGTAAATGATGTTATGGTATGATTCTTTCAGCTGATTTTGCTAGCCCATGGTTTGCATGGTCCTTATTTTATCATATTGCAGGCACTTCCAGATGATTTAAAGACAAAGCTCAGCATTGATGATGATTTGGTTTCAAGCCCTAAAGAAGCCCTCTCCCGAGCCTCTGCTGATAGGAGAAGCAAGTATCTCAGCCGGTATTCTCTAGTTTTGACATATATTATTCATGTGTCCTGAGAAAGAGGATGTTAGATGGATAAAGATACTTGTAAAACAGAATTGGAAGTTTAAGTTGCGGGTCTTTGGAGGTACTATTACTCGTTGATTGGGCTCCTAGAAGATATAGTAGCTATTGAACCTTTTAATCATCCGTTTTCTTTTTTTTTTTCCCTAAGCATTTGACTTTCCTTGCAAGAGCGTACTTTTGGGATTAGGCAACTGAAAGGTGGTTTTACATTGACAGAAATCAAAATGTCTTTGGCTACATCTATTATCATCATTAACTTCCTTTTTTGGCATTTTTTTCAACTAAATTTACTTCCTAACAGTATTTGGTTTCCAATTTGCAGCAGTTTATCGCATTCTTATGCTAATCATCGGGAAAAAAACCTGTCCAATCTGACAAGACTTGCTGTTAGTAATAGGAGATTTGATGGAAGAGCTCCGGACTCTCCTGCAACACCTGCAACCCAGGTTATTATTTTTCTAAAAAGTACATTGGGATTTAATAGTTGATCTATAGTTTAACTACAATGAAGTATGGCTTAGAATTTTACTTTATTCATGTAGTTGGATAATACTAGTCAATATGTAAACCGCCCACAATTTGGAGTTTTTTACTTTTTCCTGGAAAAATGTTTAATATTCTTCTTATCCTTTTCGAGCTTTTCCTTAAAACTTTTCCTACCTTTTCTACGCATGAATATAACATCAATTTTCTCTGATCTCCTTTGCTTGGAATGTTTTAGGGTGTGATCACTCAACTCTCTGAACAGATTTCCACACTGAACGAGAGGATGGATGAGTTTACATCTCGTATTGAGGAGCTGAATTCCAAGTTTGCAGTTAGAAAGGTTTCATCTAGCCAACAAAATCTGGCTTTGCAGGCTGAATCTTGTAACGGTTCAGGGCCCACTTCTCTTTTCGTAACAGGGTTGGGTAATGGCTCATTAACAGGATCCATGCTGCCAAATTCTTCATCTTCACCCCAATTGGCTAGGGAGAACTCCTTGATGGACGAGGTAGCACAACTGATTTCCTATTGCTCGTGTATTAGTAGAAGGTCCAATTTATGCAATTCATATGCATGGATGGACCATCGTATTTTACTAATCTCACTGGCTGGAAAATGAGATATTTATCTTGCGACTGAAATCTAACATACTATGTATATGATGATTTAGATTTTTGTTACAATGTACATGATCAGTGTTGGAAACTGTTTAGAAATTACATCGGCGAAGTATCTTGTATCTTCGTTTGTTTCAACAGGTTATGCGGACCTTGTTCTTGTTTTTCTAGGGTTCTTGAACCCAAGTCTATAAAACATTTTTCTTAAATTTTTTTTTTGGGGGAATTATCCTAGTTTAAGGTCCTAAAAGTGGTCTGAAGTATCATCTCGTAAGTTCAAAATAAAAGAATGTAAAATACTAACTAGAATGATTGGATTGTAAGTTTGTTGGAGATTCAAACCATATTTGCTTGATATGGCCGTGATTGCTTTGTAACTTTGATTCCACCATATATAAATGTCTCTTTGGACTTGAATGTGACTGTTTCATAGTGAGCAAAGGACAGGAAACCTTGATCTAGTCATGGGCAATATAATTAGAACTTTCATTGTCACTTTTGAAGATGGTGTAAGCTAACAATAGAAATACAAGTGTGACATTGGTTGCATGATTTGGTTTAACCTATTTGAAACTCATGTGACATCTCATTTGATTCTTAAGAAGTATGTAGTTTGCATCAGAAGGTTGCAAATGATGTTTCTTTCGTCATACACTAATAAATTCTGACATGTCTTAAACAGATTCAAGCGGTTGTACGTGGACAGCGTCAAATCATTCACCAGCTAGATAATCTGAGCAATCTTCTTCATGAATTCAAAGGAGAAAGGTCTCGCCAGGATAGAGCAGATAATAGGAACCGAACAATTGACTTTGACTACTCCGCCGTTCCTGTCATTCTAACTTTAGCAGTGACAGGCGTCTTTCTGGTTAAGCATCTGATATACCCAAAATGATTTTCTTGGTCAGTAGCTGAGTTTGAACTTTCAATATGGTCGTCCGCATATAGCTCTTTTAATGTCCTCATTTACCTTTAGTGAGAGCTAGAGATGTGAACTGGTCCTTGAGATTGGACATGAACAGTCACAAATTATAACATCTCAGCCCTTTGAATGGTTGGTTAGATGTTTCCTAAAACCCTTACAAATTTATGACTACACTGTTTCAGAATGAAGGTTTCCGTCAGTGTTACATGTATGTATCAAATATTGATCAAGTTCGTAATGAAGCAATATGGTTCCGTGATGTTTCTATGCATTTATAAGGTATTGAATCTGGGATGTGGAGAAATGGAATAATCCTCAATTTTCAGAAACGCATGGATTTTCTTGTTAAATATGAATTAGTGCTGGTTTTATGATGCTTTTTGCATGACTGCATTTGTAAGGTGTTATATATCGGACGTGGGAGGAATGGAAGTAATTGATACAATCGTAATCCAACATTCTTGTGAGTTGGAGGAAGGTATTGAATTTGAGACATTGATTAAGGTGTATGTTCCTGTTTAAGGGTCATCTTTATTTTGGTAGGATAATTTGCGGTTACTAAGGGGTAATCTCGTTAAGGAGGAAGAGGTCCTAGTACTAGTAGCCTTAAGAAGCTGATGTGGCAATTTTGGAATCAAATTCCTCATTGTTATGATTTTTTTTACATTATTTGAGGTTCCGATAAAAGGTCATGTGAGATAGCGGTTAAAGAAGTAAAGTCATCATTTCAATTAATATAAAGAGATGAATTATTTGATTGGTTGAGATGAATTATTGAACTAAATTCAATTGCAGATCTTGTTAATTCTTATTTTATGTCTAGTGAACATTGGATTGTAAGATCAGATTCAAAAGAATTTCGGTAATTAATTTTTAATAGGAGAATAAAATACGTTACTAAAGCGATATGAGCAAGGGCAACAACAAATGAAACAACTGCTGAACCCTTGCTTCAACATAACTATCAAATTCCTTAACACGGATCAAATAGCTACTTAAAGGAAAATGTATAAGAACTGCATATTTTTCAGTCCATCAGGTTGGTACATCAGGCCATCCCGACGCCATACCTCCCATCAGAACAGTGAGGAACTAAGTTCAGAAATATCAGCTAGAACCTGCTTATAGTCTGACTGCAACTTTTCCTGTTCCTCTGCATTTAGTTCCCCCTTGCTTGGCTTGGTTAGCACCAGAACACAGCATGTGGGCCTCTTGGTTGCTCCTGCACTTGCAAGATCCTGAAATTGCAGGTTAAAATGTCAGCAGAGAGCAAAACATACATTTTTTATTTTTCAAGAACTATGCACTACATATCCAAACATGGTCACCCAATATAGAAGTGGTTTTCTGTTTACAGAATATGATCAGTTGATTAACGACATGCTTTCATCACATGCAAAGCACACTAATAGCAGTTTCTCTGGTAACATGGCACAGCCAAATGATAGCAGACTCCAGAAATCACAAAGGGAAAGACAAACAGCAAATCTTCTATAAGGTAAACATTACTTCCATGTAATGTGCAAAGTCCAGGCTGAAAGAAAATTGAATAAACAAGATCCAGTCTCACCTCTTTTGATGGAACATAAACATAAGGAATGTCAGCTTCTTCACACAATATTGGGACATGAGTGATGACATCTATAGGAGAAATGTTCCCAGCTATAACACATAACCTGCAACAAGGAAAGACAGTCTTTTGTATCAAGCTACTCCTCATATAAGTCAGTCAACTTATAAGGTTGTTGAAGTTAAAAAGAGACGGTCAAGAATTTATAGAACATGTATTACTAACACCCGCCCCAAGCCAGCAGTAGAGCTGAGCAATTTGCTCCACTTAGTTCTCTTTGCCATCAATAGTAATATCAGCTTCTGAATAAACCCACATAACTGTGTATAAAAAGCACCTCTGTACTTAACAAATGATATTTAAGTTGTTCCAAGGTTAGCATTCTGAAATCTAGCAGAAACTCCGCCAAAGTTAGCAGTGTTTTGCATTAACCAATTTATCTATTCTCTGGGATGAAAAAGACGTTATCATGCATCCTCTTCATACAGATGGAATGCATCATTACTATATGACTATAAGCATTGTACAACTACACAGACACAAGCTCACTTATCTCTCTGTACTAACCTAAGAAAATAAGGAAAACAACAAAAGGAGGTAAACAGCCAAAAAGAAAAAGAAAACTGACCCTTTCTGGCCACGTCTAATACTTTTAACCACTTCCTTCACTCCTCTCTTCAAGCACTTATGTTCAGCAGCTGACAAGAAAAAGAAAAAATTATAATCATTCCATTGTCTCAATAGCCTAAGACAAGCATAATGGGACCTTTTCATGCCAAAAGCCAGAAACTTAAAAAAGAAAGAACCAAGCCATGAAAGTTAGTGAATTACTCAAGTGCCGAATTTTAAAAAAAGAAAACACCACCTCAACTTCAAGTAGTTCGACCTCTGAACTAGAGAATGCATATATAAACCTATATTCGTAATTCATATGTGTATGCGTGTGAGACTCTCTACAACTTTCGAAAATTTAGCATGTTGGGGATTCACGTAAGATTAAGGAATTTGCATAATGATAGTTCCTTATAAAACAGAAAACAAAAATAATTCAGCCTGAAGCCAATCAAAGAAACAAAATGTTATAAGCTGCCGGCTTCAATTTCTCACGTTAATCCGCGTATCCCAATAAACTAAGAGAAACCCATTAGGTTGCCGATATCAGAAAGTAAAGGGAACCGCGTAAAAGCAGTGAAAATGTGATACCTCTTCGGATGAGCTTGAAAGTTCTCTTGCAAAGCTTCTTTCCGGCGAGAGGTTTAGCAATGGGAGCTAAAGCCAGCACTTTCTTTCTCTCCCTCTCCTTCTTCTCCGATCTATCCACTTCGCTGTCGCTTCCCATTTCTCTATAATCCTCTCTTCTCTTTCTGTCTCTGCGTAGCAGTTGCCAGTAAGGTTCTGTCGTTCTCTGATGGCGGAGAGAGATTAGGGTTTACAGATTGAATCTCTGTTTATAAGGGTTTAAGCTCAAAAGTGGTGGACCAGCTTCGGGGCAAAAAATTTGAAAATAGGAATATTTCATATTCAATAGGTTATTTATTTGGTAAAATAGGTTATAAATTAGATTTTAATATTTTGGTTTAATTAAAAAAATCTTAATCTTTACTCAATTTTGTAATTATAATCCAAACTTTAAAAAAGTAATAATTAAATACTCAAAATTTTAATTTTTTTCAATTATAACCGGGCATTAGTATTTTCATTAACGTTGCTAACGTAACTTGCCATATGACACAAAAATCTTAAACACTTATACACATCATACTTAATCAAGTTTAACTAAATTATGTCATTTTGTGGTTGAAATATCTAAATCAAAGTATGTCATGTCGGTGCGAGACAACAACATTCTGTCACGCTGGTACGAGACAACAAAGACACAATTTCCAAACAATTTGAATGAAATTCAAATTTGTCACCCTGGATTCTTTTTCTTTCTGTGTAAGAATAAACTGATTTAGGGTTTTCAATTCTAACGATTTAGGGAGCGAGTTTGATTTAGAGATTTTAATCTCAAAATGATGTAGTTTAGTTAAAATTAATTAGTTAAACTTAATTAAGTCTTACGTGTATAAGTGTTTGAGATTTGTCTTATGTTGCAAATCATGTCTACAACGTTAATAGAAATATTAATGTCGAGCTATAATTTAAAAAAATTGAAAGTTTGAATATATAATTGTAAGATTGAGTAAAATTATGATTTTTTTTGTAATTAACTTTAATATTTTTACTTTAATTTAATTTAAAATTAAATAGTTTGAAAGAGAAATTTTGACTTTAACATTTTCATTAGAATTTAATTTAAGATCAAACTTTTCGACACGTTAAGAAAAACTCAAATATTTTACAAACGTTTAATTTGAACTATAACTTAACTTTTTTGTTAGTCTTTTTGTTACCCCAAAAAAAAAAGTATATCTAACCCTTTTTTTGTGTAGGCTATGTTACATGCAGTGGTGGAGTCAGAAATTTAAGATAAAAGGGCCAAAGAATTAATTTTTTAAATTTTGAGGGGCTCAGTACACCACTGACCCTTAAATAACTCTATCCTTATATATA
>JAOSBM010000007.1:12878649-12892268 GCA_027568955.1 Erythroxylum tenue
AAAATTATTTTAGTTTCTAGAAAATAAATTAAATTTAAATAATTAATTAAAAATAAATTAATATTTATACACATATTTTGTGTCATGGACAAGTGGCCAAACTTAATAAGGACGTTGCATTTGGTTGACAAAGTGAGCATTTTTACGGTAAATTGCTCCATTTTAGAAACATTAGGGGGTAATTTTAGACTTTTGGACAATGTTAGGGGGCAAATCGGACCTTTTACCCTCCTTATAACCTTTAACTCTCTTCTAGCACCTGACTAAGATACTACAATTGACACATAATTCAACAAAGAATACTCGTAGGATTAGACAAATTTTATAAGTTTAGGGTTATCAAATATTTCAACCATATAAAAGCATTTACAATAACAATTAGGAAGCTAAAGCCATAAAAATATAGAAAAAAGTACCATAAATCATATTATTGCATAAATAAAAGTTAGCAAACATGATTGAAGAATTGACTTCCACATCCCAAGAAGAACAACACTTCAAAGTATATAACAAACAAAGTTGCAAAATTCTAAACACAATGTTGTATATCATGTTCAGCCATGATAATATATCTTACATACATATGCATATTGTCAAGAAAATAAGAAAAGAAGAAGTTGAAAATTAAAAACCATTATAAACATTGTTACAATGATCTACATTTAAATTTATGACAATGTCAATTCTGTCAAATTTCTTAACTTTTTAGATTATCTAAAATACATCATCCATATATGGAACATGGTTTGGAATTAGAAGAAAAAGTAGCCAAAAAGCTATTAAATATAATTGAAAGACATTTTTCTGCATAAAATTAAAGAAAAGCAGTATGAAGTTGAAAATAAAGCATGACAACCATTAAAGTTGTAGTTAGTATGAGGACATTTGCATAATTATCCATCTCAAAGTGGGGTTACACTTGTGCAGTCTTTTCCATCTAAGTTTGTCACAATAATCACTTGTTCCATTAATTTGGTACCTAGAACAATCATGATCACAACAAGTTCAAACTATAAGCAAATATGTTAACTGTACCAACCAAATTGATTCAACTATGTACATCTTTATTTATAAAATAATTGAAAACAAGTAAATTAAGAAGTAAAGATTAAGATAACAGATTAATAATAGGAAAAAATAGATTGCTTAATCATTATGATTAGGATTGGCAATAATTTATACCACTTCGTATACATATAAAAAATCATTATTAAATGCATAAAATTAACAAATAAATATATCTTTATCATTATATATTTCTCTAAACAAACTTTCAGTTGGATGAATGATCTCTATAATTATCATAATATAACAAAGAAAATATAAGATACTATGATAAATGATCATAATAATTATAAAAGTAACACAACTAAGATAATATGATAAATAATTTTTAAATTTTTAAATTATAAAAACTAAGATATTATAAAATATAAAGTTTACCTTAAATATTTTCAACAAGTAACTAACTTCATCCATACAACAGGACTTTTATATTCTTAAGATGATGTGAAGTCGACTATAATAAAGGACTTTCTGTCCGACTACGAGTAATAAAAACAGACTCGGAAGCAATATCAGCTACTAGAATTGCTAAGAGCTCTTATGTAATTTCTTACATGATCATATATTGACCTTTATGTGGCTTCTACCATAAAAATATGTCAAAATACTCCTAACATATGATTATAATATATTCTTCTAATTATTTATCCAACTCTATCTTATTATAAAAAATCCTAACTTTTTTTCTTTAATGAATTCTTCAAAATAAAAAATCAAAACTTTTAACTATACTTGATGAAGATGATCATGTATCAACAATTGATGAAACTAATATTGAACTACTGGGATTCAACTCTTGGTCCATTCTTAATTGATAATCATTATATAAATTATATTAGAAGTATTTAATGATGATGATTATGTATTCCTTTAGGTCGGACAATCTAAAACCAACTTCTTTGTGTATGAAATTGCACTCTAATATACTATGCTATTATGAATTATCTCTAACCTTCCTTTTTTATCTCCAACCCATCCTTCATTATGAAATTCACAACATGCATGAAAAACACATATGGAATAATCTTTCATCTATCCTTAAACTCACAATATGCAACTTAGTCTTCATTTTCTTAATCATATCCTCGTTTGCATAACAGTTATCCAAAGTTATTAGTAAGAGCTTGATGTTGATAATCCATTGTATTAAACTATTGCCCAATACATTTTTCAACCTTTCACTTATTTATGATGCTGTCACATAAATAAACCTGCCATCTAAATATAAATAAATATCAATAATAAAATAATCAATGAACAAAATATAACAAAATTAAAGACTATTATTTACCTCAAGATTTGATTGTATAAGTCTAATCTTTATCAATATAATGTGACGTCACAACCATATAACCTTTCTTTTACTTGTTGATATCCATATATCTAATGTGATGGCAACATATCCATAATTACTCAATCATATTTTCAATCAATTATTTGTATCTTCGTAAATCTTAAAGATGTCTTTCTTTATAGTATTACAAGTTGGCATCTTAAAGGTAGGAGTGAGGTGATAACGATTCTGAAGTTTTAACTATCGACAATGAAGCTCGAATATTTATTATATATGATCATCTTAGCTAGAAATTGCTTAGATATGTGAAAATCATAGGCCATGATAGTCATTCACTCTTCCCTTTCACTAGGTTAGGGGAAAAAAAGTTTGACCTCCTTATACTATCTTCCTTCTATTTTAGGAGTTTATGTGCCTTTTCAAATAAGATGTTCCACCATAAGAAACTGTGATCAACATTATGATAATACTTACATTCGACCTTTGCAATTCTATCACTTAATCTACTCTTGATGAAGTGATTTCAAAATTGCTGAACATTAGCGACCTTTTCAACTCTATCACTTTACTTACTCTTTATGATTGATTTCAAAATCACTTCTTGTCTTTAAAGAATTGATTCCTTGAGTCTAAACTATTTCTTAACTTGGTATATTGGAGGTACTGGATTGGAACTCCTCATTATGTTGCCTTATATTATTGAAAGATTATGCTTATCTATCTTAAACAAACATAAATAAGATAAACAAGATAATTAAAAAATTAATCATATAGTTTGATGAAGATTAAATTCCCAAAACAATATGTAGACAAATGGATTAAGGCTTCAAAGTTCTAGTGATGAGAAACTATAAGCCAAGTCCTAATATTATTGATTTTGTAAGTCATATCTTATGTTATAATCCTTAAATATGCATAAAATCAACATGTTCATATAACTTATAATTCTTAACTTATTTTCTCTTCAAATCTTCCTAATTATTGACTTTAACGTTCAGCTAGCATCACTTTACTAGGGAATATGTAAAAGAGAAGTTCGAAAAAACATGTTCAAAAAATTGTTGCTACTCTCTCATAAAAGGATATATATATTGTTTAAATAGAAGCAACCAATGACAGAGCTACTTGGGAGCCAGTGGTGCACTGGGCCTTCCAAGATTTAAAAAATCTTTGATAACTGAACAAGACCCTCTCTTGAAGTGTGCCGCGCCGCCACCGTCAATGTGATTTGTGAAAGATTGTATGACGAGGGGTGTTCCAAAATTTTTCTTTCACATGGAGGTGATCCCACAAGGTTTTAAACAAATTTCAAGGACAGAGCAGTACCAATAGCGACATGGAGAGCAGTCATGGGCTTTTCAGTGACATCGGCAATTATTGAATTGGGATCTTCCTTAAAAAAGTAATTAGAAGCGGTGGCCCAATCACCTTCAATGGCAGCTTTGTACAGTGACAAGTAACGATCGGCACGAAAAGGTAAGGCAAGATTGACATGTCTGACCATTTTTCTTGACTTTTTGTTCTTCCGTCACGTCTGCTTTTTATATCGACAAGTTTTATAATATTTATTCCACGACAATATTTAGATATGTTTCATCGAATGCATGTATGATCGTTTGATCAATAATTTAACTAAATTGTTGCGGTAGGGAATGGGTTTTTAAGACTTATGAACCGTAGGATATATATATATATATAAAAGAAAAGAAAAGAAGATCTAATTATTTTTTAGTATATTTGAGATATGCTATCTCTTTTATGGAATTAGTAAATATTGGTTCTAATTAATTTTTTTATTTTGCAGTTATAGAAAAATACTTTAAAAATTTTGAATATAAAAATTTTTGTGAAATCTATATTTTATTTGGACCCTCCTATCTTAAATTCCTAGCTCCATCACTGGAAGCAACCATATCTTTATTAATTAATTAAAATCCATGACGAAATAAATCTTGAAGTGATGTGAATTTAGAAACCAGATGCTCCTTAACCAACAAATGTAAACATTTCCCGAATCACCATGTATATTAAGACCCTTTACTTCCAAAATCAAACTTATCCCATTTCCCTAAAATGTTATGCTAGTTACAATATAAAAAGACATGATAGAGGACGTATGGAAATGGAATATTTTCCAAACTAAAAAAGCATAATGAGATTTGAAGGTAGCACTCACATGACCAAGTTATAGCGTATATAAGTTATACAAGTGTTACTGTTGCACTTTAATAAGTAGTCAGGATTTTATAGTGAGAGAGACATCAATTAGGTAGTGGAGAAGCAGAGGTACAAAGACTTTCCTCAAGATATGAACACAATAGTTATTGGTTTTTGTTTCATGATAAAGCTCGAAGAGGATAAGATAAACGAGCAATGGACACTTCTTGTATTCATGATCTTGTTTCCAGTTATGAAAACTACCCTTATCCAGCAGAAGCTTCGACTAGTAAAAATAATTGGAAAACCAAGCCTGTTTTTGCATATATTAATTCCTTTAGCCATGATTCTTCAATATTGCAAATAAAGCAACTTGAGAAAGTTTTGAATTTTTCTTATCTGCAGACAACAAAAATTATATTCACAAAATCAAGAATCTTACGTGTTATATTCTTAACATATGAATCGTACATGTTCTATCAATCAGGACGGATTTAAAAAAAATTTTGAACAGGGGCAAAATTTTAATAGGAGCAAAAATTTTTTTTATGAAATCAAAACTTAAAATAATAATTTTTATATGAAAATTTTTGGGAGCAAGTGGGGCATCCGTCCATGCTATCAATTATATCCTATTTCAAAATTTATTAGTAAAATACACTAATTATCTAAAAATAAATTAAAATAATAAAAATTCTATTTGAGGAAAATAAATTTTAATTTGTACTTTTTGATAATTTTAAAAGATGTAATTTAAGAACAAAATAAAAATTTAAACTAATAAGAAATATTCAAACTTAAATCAATTATTAATGTATAAGAAATAATTTATACATTAATAATTAAAGTATATTAGTCATAATTATTGTTAATAGTAATTAACATAAAATAATTAAAATTAACAGTAAATCATATTATAAAATAAATAAAATAGGGAGAAATTAAAATTAAAAACAGAAATTAGAAATACATCTTAAAAAGGAAAACAAAAAAAAATGCAGTAAATACTAAAATTGAGAGAAGCAAACAAATGACAATCGTCTCTCTTGTTTCAAAGCATCCATTAAATTCTAATCTAAGGCCATCGATTTTTGCATGGATATGTTACTTCTCATGTTAATGAGTTCCCTGCCCACAATCTATACCGTTAAACTTCATAGGTAATTTTACGGATGATCACAGCCATTCGTCGGTAAATTTATTCCCTGCCCACAATCTATACCGTTAAAATTTCATAGGTAATTTTATCGATGGTCACAGTCATTTGTCAGTAAATTTATTGATAACCGACGGTCACAGCTATTTGTCAGTAAATTTACCGACGATAACAGCCATTTAATTTGTCGGTATATTTACAGAAAGTTACATAATATGTTTGTAGGTAAATTTACCTATAGTCGTTTTAACGACACATATCCGTCGGTTAATTCCGTCAATAATTTATATTACCGACAGAATCCAAACATTTTTTACGAGTAATTTGGGGTCGGTATTTATTTTTGTAGTGTTCATTTCTAAATCATTGCAACGATTACGTTTTTTTATATGATTCATCTTTTTCTTTTCTTGTTTATTAATATATCATCATGCAGTTAACCAACCGTTTTATTACAAAATTAAACGAAGTGCATCTTCACCATTTGCGAACATTCTTAATTGCGCACTTATGCCAAACCTTAACCAGACAGTTCGAAAGTGGAGTTATGCCATCCTCTTCTTTCAACTTCTACTCTAAACCAAACTCCCCCAACCCTTGGAAAATACTCTTCATAAGAAGGACTCGTCTTTATTAATCCTGTCCATCTTCAACAACAACAAGAAGTATAAAACTAACTGTGTCCTTCAAGGAATCAACGCACCAGTCATGATTCGATTAAGCAACGCCCTAGTTACTGTTCTAAACTGCATCTTCCTCGTCCTCGGCGTGGCTCTTGTCGGTTACGGCATATACCTCCACGTCGAAGGCTCCACCCCATGTCACAAGTTCCTTCAAGACACGGTAATCTTACTTGGTGTCGCTGTTTCACTGCTTTCCTCTCTAGGGATAATGGGTTCATGTCGTAGGAACAATTTGTTCCTGTGGCTTTATTTGCTTCTGTTGCTTCTCTTGATTGTCGGCCTCGCCGTTGTCTCTATCTTTATTTTCGTGGTCACTGCTAATACTGCCAGTAAGAATGATCATCACGCCGACATTAGAGGTTTCTCCAGCCGGCTGCAGAAGTTCATAACTGGAAACAATTGGGTAGTTGTGAGGAGTTGTTTGGCGGATTCCCAACTCTGCGACGCTCTAATTAATAGTACCGATTCCAAGAATATCTTGCAAAAGAACTTTTCTCCCATTCAGGTACTTAGAATTTCTATGTTTTTTCTTAATATATACAAGATTTCGTATAACGTCTTTGCGGTATTAATGTTTTTTCAGGCGGGTTGCTGCATGCCGCCAGCGAACTGCGGGTTTAAGCACGTGGGTGGAGCATACTGGAGAGTGACTAAATCAGGGATGACATCAAAGAACAAAGACTGTGCGAAATGGAGCAATGACACTCATGGGCTTTGTTACGACTGCAATTCATGCAAGCGTGGTTTTCTGTCCAATATTCGGAAGCAATGGCGACATGTTGTCGTCGTCTTGCTGTGTCTCCTCGTCTTCACCATACTCGTCTTTATCATCAGTTGCTGTGCTAGGAAGAACAATAGTAAAAAGAGCTTAATCTGAGTTTAATTAAATTCTAGGGAAATACTACAAGTGTTACGTTGTGATGTTGTATTGTTCAATAATTATTATGTTAAGTTGTAATGTTAACCCTCTATTGATTTATTCCCTATTTTCACCGTTATGTTCTTCAAAATGATCTTCTTCTTCTTCTTCTTCTTATGATGTTATTGTAACACGTAGCACAGGCCCCATTACCGTCTTAGGATCAAACATGAAAGAGTAAAAATGAAGCAATTGCGGAATACCTAGTTTCGGATCCATCCCGACTTTCGTAGCAGTTTTCGACATCCAAACGAACTCCAATTACCCCGGGCCTGCTGGGAAAGTTGCTCACCGTTGTCCGGTCTATGCCTTTCTACAGTTTGTTCAGTCACGAGCTCTCTTAATGGGTCAGAGCACTTTATGCTCGTGAATCACTGAATAACTGCAGGAGACCTAAACCTTTATATAGCTTCTATATCGGGCTTTCCCATCACAAGATCGATATGGACCGGGTCCACACTGAAAGGGATCCATTTTTCTCCTGAATTTCGACCCACTTAGTTAGATCCTTTATTGGGTCACTTTAGTACCCTTGATCTGGATTGAATCACGTAACTTAACTGGTAAAATATTGAAAATCAATATTAAAATTAATAACTGTCCATTTACAAAGAGAAGGACAGAAATGCCCTTAACATGGAGGGCAAAAATGTCCAACAATCTCCCCCTTGGACAAGTATTAATTGCAATCGGTTAAGCTACGTTACTGTAGTCGTACCAATTTATGTTTTAAAAAACATATTCAATCCAAAGGTAATGAAAGTCCACCATTCTGTCCTGCAAGGTCTTTGATACCGAAAAATATCAAACACATGTGTCATCTGTGACACAGATTCAATATAATCACAAATATCTAATACCCCACTAACATGAATGGGAAAATAGAGTGTGGCAAACTACGATGATACCTATATGATCTAAATGTATCATCTTCGTTTGTAGGTCTCAATTTCTCTAACTTCATGCTAAACTGCAACAGAGAAATCCTTTATTCTCTCACTGGATGCTAAACAACATTAGAGAATTTCTTTATGAGATCAAAACCCCATATCCCTCTATGTCATTCAAAACTTTAAGGATATCCATATGAACTTGATGTATTTAATGACATAAATATAAGGTCAATCTTTATATATGCTCATATGACCTTTAAAAAGCTTGAGATTAACACAATTCTTAAGACTTCCATATGTATCATGACTATGTACAAAATCACTGAAGATAAAAGAAAATGATCATTTTCATCAACAAAAAATCATAATGTCATAATACAATACACAAAATTAAGGAGCAAATATAAGGATCCCTAATTAATGCTGTCTAAGGACTTCAACACGCCCATACTGGATACATGTTTGACAAAAACTAATGGGCGAAGTCCTTTCGTCAAGGGATCAGCCAACATTTCCTCAGTCCTGATGTGCTCCACTTCAACATCACCCTTCTGGATCAACTCCTTTATGGTCAAATATTTGACCTCTAAATGCTTAGACCCTGTGATATTCTTGTTGTTGTTACTGAACAACACTGCAGCAAGATTATCACGGTAGAACGGAATGGGTCTAGCTATCGAATCCACCACAGACAACTGAGAAATCAAGTTTCTGAGCCAAACCTCCTGTGTAGCAGCTCCATAACATGCAACAAACTCTACATGCATGGTCGAGGAAGTTACTAGTGTCTGCTTGACACTCTTCCACGACACTGCACCATCTGCCATCATAAAGATGTATCCTGATGTGGATTTGCGATCATCCGGACACATAGCAAAATCGGAGTCCGTATACCCTGTGAGGATCAGATCGTTGACCTTCCTGTATGTCAACACATAATCTTTGGTACCCTTCAGATATCTCGACACCGTTTGACTGCATGCCAATGGTCCATACCAGGGTTTGCCTGATATCGACCTAGCAATCCAACGACAAATGCAATATTCGATCTAGTGCATACTTGATCATACATCAAGCTACCTACTGCACTAGAGTACGGAATATTCCTCATAGCCTCTCTTTCAACTTCATTCTTTGGACACTGTGCCAAAGATAATTTGTCTCCCCGAGAGATAGGTGCTACAACCGGTCTCCAATCATCCATATTAAACCTTTGTAGCACTCACTCAATGTATGCCTTTTGTGAGAGGCTTAATGTGTGTTGAGATATGTCTCGGTGAACCTGTATACTGAGAAAACAAGATGCTTCACCTAAATCCTTCATGTCGAACTGTTTGGCCAAAAGTTGCTTTACTTCATGCAACATATATGGTCAAATCATTCGACGCGAGCAAGATATCATCGACATACAGAAGTATAAAGATGACTCTGCTCCCCCCTAACCTTATGGTATAAGAATTTTTTGACTTTGTTTTCTACAAAGCCAAATGAGGTCAAAACCTCATCAAACTTAATGTACCACTTTCTGGAAGCTTGCTTTAAACCATATATTGATTTATTCAACTCACAGACCTTTTCAGTTGCATCTTGATCCTGAAAACCTTCAGGTTGCTCCATATAGACCTCCTTATAAAGGTCACCATTCAAGAAAGTGGTTTTAACGTCCATCTGATGTAGCTCCATATCATAATGAGCCACTATTGCCATCATCACTCTAAATGTATCCTTTGAGGATAAAGGAGATAATGTGACATTAAAGTCAATTCCCTCCCTCTGAGAGAATTCTCTGGCAACAAGACGCGCCTTAAATCACTCAACTTGACCCTGTGTGTCCTTCTTGGTCTTAAACAGCCACTTGCAACTGACAGGTCTGCAATGTTGAGGTAAATCAACAAGCTCCCACACCTTATTATACCTCATAGATTGCATCTCATCATTCATTGCTTCCCACCACCTATCCGAATAAGGTCCAGAAACGACTTCTGTAAAAGTCACTGGATCCACAACTTGTCCTATATCATAGTCTTGTTCACCTAAATAGACTATGTAGTCTAATGAGATAGCAGGTCGCCTCTCTCTGGTGGATCTTCGCATATGCATAGGCTCTTGCACCTCAAGAACCTCTTCCTCAATAGGAGTAGATTCCTGTACCTGCATAGGCACAGTACCCAAGCCTTCATCCATCGGAACCGACTGTATAAGAGGTTGTGGATACACAATAATTGTAGTATCCGTCCTACTATCTACTGGAGGATGAGAAGATCCCCCTTCATTGTAGACATCATGTTCTAGAAACTTTGCCTTCTGTGACACCACTATTCTAGCTCCTCCTTCTCTACAGAAAAATCTGTAACCCTTAGAGTGATCAGGGTAACCAACTAGATAGCAACGAGTCGAACGAGATTGTAACTTACTTTCATGAGGATTATACAATCTTACCTCAGCAGGGCAGCCCCACACATGAAAGTGTGCAAGACTTGGTTTCCTTCCAACCCAAAGTTCAAAAGGCGTCTTTGAAGCTGACTTGCTCGGGACTCTGTTCAAAATGTATAATGCAGTCTTAATGGCTTCACCCCAAAGGTATTCAGGTAGGTTAATCCTGCTCTGCATTGACCTCATCATGTCCTTTAGGGTGCGATTACACCTTTCGGCTACACCATTTTGCTCAGGACTACCTGGCATAGTGAATTGAGCCACTATTCCAGCCGATTCCAAATACTTGGCAAACATACCCTTCTCTTTTGTTATAGCACATCGGGAAATCAAAGCATTAACATCCCAATGCTCATCCTGAGAGATGTAGGAGGTGGCCAACATCTCAAACTCCTTAGGAAGAGTATTTAATGCCAGATGCACTATCAGCGAGTCCTGAATGATTATATCTAGTGCCTTCAACCTATTCTAAAGGTGTACCATCAGGATGATATACTCTCGAACACCTCCTTCTCCAGTGTACCTCATGGAGAAAAGTTCCTTGACCAAGGCACTCTGCTCTACATGAGAAGAAACCTTGTACCTCTGGGCTATACCATCCAAGAACTCACGAGCTACTGTCGTGTCTTGTAATCCACTCAATAAATGATCCGGTATCGTCCTCTTAATGGTCAAATAGCACAGTCTATTTGACCTTTCCCAGGTCTCCATCGTTGCTTTGTCAGCTTCTGAGCTGACATCTGTAAGTGGTGAAGGCCTCTCTACATGCATGGCCATACTGATATCCGCTATCTCCAATGCGAAATCAATGTCCTTCTTCCACTTCTTGAAGTTGAAACCGTTTAAGGTTTCAATGGTGACAGCATTAACGTTGACTGAGAAGGTGACTGTAAAATAGAAAAGACAATGTTAAAACAGTATACATGCAGGATAACAATGATACTCAAAGCAATAAAGTATCTCATCTGAGAATATAATCATACATATTATGAAACACCTTTGGGCTGAATACATAATACATACAATCAGACTCCCACATAAAAGCGATCAGAGTACCAACCATCCACTCTCATGATGCTACCACCTTTGGGTGAATAGACTATTTAAGCAACGACTTTCCTCCATCAAATGCCTTTATGAACATCTCAAAACATTATGCAAGGTCAACACCTTTGGGCAGAATAACCAAACATAATGTCAGAGACATCCCCAAACATGTTAGCAGATCAATCTAAAATACTGACATGAAAGGCCACTTTTGTGACTTCATTCTCATCAGTACCCTAGAAAGTCCATACACACAAGGGATACACCTTCATGTCATCCTCACATCCTACATGGGCATAGTGTCTGTGAAAAACCGTCATAAATAAAGAAACCAGATTCACACTGAAAACATTTTCTTTAAACTTTATTTGAGAATTTGAAAAAACAAAAATCTCAATAGAAGTGTTTATCGTACTTTTATATACCGAACATACTGCACGAGACATATCAACCTTAAGTGTCTCTCTAATGTGCCGTTCGAAGTCCGAATACACTCAAAAATAGCTTTGATAAGTTTTAAAACTTTTCCAGAACCAAATTACCAACGTAATAAATCCAGGAAAAATTTAAAACTACTTTACAAAATTTTCCCGACCCTAGAAATTGATCCAAAAGGACCCGGGAACCTTTAAAGGAATTTTAAAAAATTTTCCTTTTTTTTACTATAGCAAAAAGGCCATACGGCTGACATCAGCATGACGCCAGTCGCTGACCCGACAGCCCGCATCAGCACGCCTGGGTGCGCGCTGCGCGGCCCAATGGCACGCGCCAACCACTCGCATACGCGCGCCTACTATAGGGTGCGTGTGTGTCACGCGCCGACACGTGTTCCACATCCAACGGGCCATGTGTTGCGTCGGATGTGACGCATGCCACAACGCGCCCAAGGACCAATGTTCGTGGGAGCGCGCGTCGCGTGAGGCAAGTGCAAGGCGCGTCCTGCGCGAAGTGGAGCCACTTGGCGGGATGTGATTGGGACGTGCGCAGCACGTGCCTCACTTACCGTCGCTCTCCCAGCCCCTGTAGCAACGTCGGGTGCGTTCGTTGCATGCGCCTGACGTTGCCTCGCCCTCCGATGTCGGAGGGCGATTTCCGATGACCTCAAAATTAGATTTTCACCCCGTTTGGCCCATTTTCGACCCGTTTTCCCTAGCTAACCATATGTACACTACTTTCACGCAATCATTCACGCAAAAAAACTGAAAAACGAATAAAAAACGATGAAAACTGTAAAGAATAGAAATCGAAAAACCTACGTTTTTCGTCAACCTGATCACAAAAGCGCTCTGATACCACATGTAACACGTAGCACAGGCCCCATTACGGCCCCAGGATCAAACATGAAAGGGTAAAAACGAAGCAATTGCGAAATACCTAGTTTTGGATCCATCCCGACTTTTGTAGCAGTTTTCGACATCCAAACGAACTCCGATTACCTCGGGCCTGTGGGGAAAGTTGCTCACCGTTGTCCAGTCTATGCCTTTCTACAGTTTGTTCAGTCACGAGCTCTCTTAATGGGTCAGAGCACTTTATGCTCGTGAATCACTGAATAACTGTAGGAGACCTAAACTTTTATATAGCTTCCATATCGGGCTTCCCCATCACAAGGCCGATATGTACTGGGTCCACACTGAAAGGGATCCATTTTTCTCCCGAACTTTGACTCACTTAGTTAGATCCTTTATTGGGTCACTTTAGTACCCTGGATTGAATCACGTAACTTAATCGGTAAAATATTGAATATCAATATTACAATTAATAACTGTCCATTTACAAAAAGAAGGACAAAAATGCCCTTAACCTGGAGGGCAAAAATGTCCAAAAGTTATTGTTCAAAATAAAGGCTGAAATATATAGTGTAGTTTCAGAAGCTTCCCATTGCTAGGTGATTGAGCCCAAGTTTATCATATAAATTGGCTACACTTTCATGATTTTTAATGTGCTTTTTGACTCTTAATTCGTGATTTTGTGC
>JAOSBM010000007.1:12893263-12904870 GCA_027568955.1 Erythroxylum tenue
CAATTCCTCCACAATTCCAATTCGGTATTCAAAAACCAAAAACCAATTCCATTTTCATCAACTCATCAACACCAATACACGACAAACACAAATCCAATCCATTTCTAAATTCCAATCTACAACACAAAAAACAAAATCCATTTACCAGCAATTCTTGGAGTATCAACGATTCAACGGTAACACACACCCAAAAAAATTATTTAACCTCGGATTGTCTCGGGTCTTCACTTGGGTATTCGGGTTGGGCTTCGGGTCGTGTCTCTATGAGCTGTCGGAAGGTCGGTGGTGGTGCGGTGGTGCGGCGAGGAGGAGAGCTGACGTCGAGGAGGAGTTGTCGAGGCTAGATCTACACGGATCTACACAGATGAGGCCAGATCTACATGGAGAGGAGGAGAACGGAGAACAACCGGGGCGATTGGGCGAGGAGGAGAACCAAGCGTCGCGACAGTGAGAGGATCTCTAGACGACGGCGACAGAGACGGTGAGACCGTAAGAGGCTGAGAGCGAGAGAGTGAGAGAGAGAGGCTTAGAGAGAAGAAGAAGAGTAGAAGAAATGAAGAAGAAAGAGAGTAGGTAGTAGAGAAGAGGGTCGGGGGGAGGGGGGTTGGGTAAAAAACTAAAACTTAGGTAAAAAAAATTTTTGCAAATAAGTCCTTAGAGTTCCGAAAAATTCTGGGAAAAAAATTCCGAAATTTCCCAGAATTTTTCAGAATATTGTGTACCGGCCGGTACGCAACGAAAAATCCCGGTACCGACAGGTATTTATGGCTGGTACCGAGGTTGGGATCCAAATTTCGTTCTTCGGCCGGTACGGTATGTTCCAGCTGGTACCGGCCGAAACAGAAAGGATCTCCAAACCATGGAATCCCAACACCTTAACTAAATCAATCCATTTAAGTTTTATTTTGCTACCAATAAGCAATATGGAGTGGTCTCTTGTTTATTTTGGCATGTGTATTTACAAATATTAACGTATGTTGGTATCTATTATTATATCATCTAATGGAATATCTTATGTAATACAGAGGTAATTTTTTATTAATATAATGGTATTTATAGTACAATATAAGGACTATACTATGAATTATTATCTAATAATTAAAGTAAGGATTACTTTTTTTCCAAAGATATGTTTGCGACAAGAAAAATAAATTCTGAAAATTGTATAACGTTATCTTCTATCTCCCTACACAATTTCTCTAATTAAATATTGTAGCTAATAAATTAAAAAACATAGAGTCAAATTATAAAAAAAAAAAGTCTCCATGTTGCAAAATCATAAGCTTTTAGAAAGCTACCACTAAAATCGTAATAAGATAGTACCAAAAAATGTTATCATTTGTCTCCTTATATTGTTAGTGACACCCTAACTTTAATAGATGAATATCCTACTAGAAATAAGCATAAGTAGTGTCATGTCTCAATACATACCATATCACACCTTTCTAAAAAAAATCATCATTTATTAAACATAAATAATATTTTCACTTTTATATATGAATATCATGAGTGGATATATAGAATACTATGAATCAATACAAACTAAACCAGTATATTGCATATTAAATACCACTTTTATATATAAAAATACCATCATTCATTAAAAAATAAATATTACCTACACTTTAAAATAGGAATTGAAGGATTGAGTATAAATAATACTATGCTATAATACAAATTATACCCAAACTCAATACATTCAATAAATACTATGCTATAATACAAATTATACCCAAACTCAATACATTCAATACCACTCCCATATCAAAAAAAAATATCACTAACTAAAAATAAGTAAAACCTACACTTTAAAATGAAAATACCATGATTGAGTACAAAAAAATCATGTCTCAATATAAATTATACTATGACTTAATATATTTAATAAAACTCTAATGTATAAAAAATTTCATCACGCATAAGTGGCATTTCCACATAAATATGAAAAATATCATGACTGAATACAAAGAATACCATGCATTAGTGTGCATTATACTAAGACTATATACATCTCATACCTCACGTATTTAACAAAAATATCACCATTCATTTCAAATAAATAATAAAATAGTGTATTCACTTATTTAAAGATGCATATATTGAACATAATTTAGTACACAATCGTGTTTTATCCAATTTTGACAAAGAGAAGTGAACATGATTTAGTATATGACAATGTATAACTGTGTTTATGCTAGATCTTTTAAAAATACACTGTGAAGGACATAAATTGGTATAGGCTCGTATACTAAATACTAAATTATATCTATTATATAATTCACATTGTAAGGGGTAATAAAGTAGTTTTTGTAGAAATCTCCCTTAAAAGCTTTAGATAACTCCTCCCACCTATTAAAATGTAGTCTTCATTTCTTAGTTATGAACATACCCTAAAGTAAACAACTCAAATCTTTCTTAATTCTCCCACTATATTGCATTTTTAAAGCATAACAAGGTAATTAGTGTATTGACATACTAAAAAACTAAGAAGTAGACATGATAATAATACAATGTCACTCCTATCTTCCTTTCTCTCTTTATAAAGTTTATAGGCTTTTATTTTCTCTCTAGTAGATATGTTTATACATGCAGTTAGATATAGCTTTGGAGTGTTGAGTACGTTCAAAATAACTTAGTTAGTGAGGTATAAAGTAGGAGACAATGTGATGTTATTGGTTTCTGTTTTCATGATAATGGATAATTAATTAATCGAGGATTAGTTATTAATAGTCTTGAGAAAGATGTTAATATATGACAAGAATTTCCACTATATAATGATCAATAATTGAATTGCATGATAAAGAGTTAATATTTTAAAAAAAACTTAGGAAGATTCGTTACCTAGGTACTAGTTAATTGATATTGATTAATCTTTGTGTTATCTATGTTCTAGTTTATTATTTGTGTTGAATTTTAGTTTAGTGTAATTAAATCATCATCTTAACTCATTAGTTAGATAATAGAAAAAAAAGTTATTACTAGTATTTGTAATCCTTGTAAGTTTGCCACTTGATATTCACTGATACTATACTAAAGTTCGATAAGTGCACTTGCTTGTGAGATCTATAGTGTAAAGATTAGATCATATCATGTACACCTTTTGAAATTTCTTCCTAATATCAAATTGCTTCTCTAATGAAACACTACTCCCTATATACAACTAATTAAATTCCATTTCTCATTCAATTTGTATCATTACTTCATTATATTAATAAATAAATTGTCTCAATATGCTATCAACATACATATAGCCATCAAAGTTAGCATTCATTCTCTCACTCCTTTGTGTTATCAACATGATCACCTAAAATATCCCTTAGCATATGATAGAGCTCAACTTATATTAGTCGTCAAAAAGCGACCTAACTTATAAATTATTTCCCAATTCAAGTTCATAACCATTTCATTTTATCACAAATTCTTTTCTTTCATTAGCATCAAACACAATATCCATAAATATATCTTTCAAGTTTTTATCTCTTACAGGTACTAAATTCTTAAGTAATTTCTTCAATATGAGCACAAACATAGTTTAAGCCTTATAGTAAGAAATACCACCTAAAGATGTTACCTATATTCTTACACTCATGACCTTCCATTCATACACCTAAACTATGTAATAAAAACTATTGGTATTCTAACTATCCAAAAATGCACAACTGAGCAATATAAATTGTCCGTGATAGTTTAAACCAACAAGTAGAGTTAACATCATTTGATACTTATTAACAAGATTAATGATATCAAATATTACTATATCGCCAAATTCAATATATATTGCCCTGCTCCTTGCATCAACCTAAAAAATATTCACCAATATTTCATCTTTATTATAGTCAATTCTATAGAAAAATATATTATCACTCTAATGAACATCTTATAAACCACTTTTTTGTCTCCTTCCAACCTTACATTTCTCGACTTATGATTAAGACAGTCTTTATATCAACAAGTTTTGTTCTCATGCACACTTACAACTACAACAATACATCAAATATTTATGCATAATCTAATTTTATAAAAGTTATTCATTTCAAATCTACGTTTAACTTGACTATCCATAACTTAATGTTCTTATAAACCTCACATTATGTAGCACCCCGTTACCATGGGGTACATACCGGAACACCCGGAGGACATTCCAGTACATAACCTATGGTAATGGCGCGCTAGGGCAGTCACTACAGTCACTTAACATGGCATTATCTATCTTTATTATTTTATAAGACATCATCAAGAAAGTCACAATATTTTAAAATCAAATTATCCTCATTTCATTTCATAAAACCGAATGTTTACATTGACAGTTTTCAATATCATTTGAATAAGTACATCATCAGATCCTAATACAAAATATGCTACATGAAAGAGGAAATTACATAAAAAGATCTATCTAATCTTCCAATCTCAGCTGAACGACCTTTGAGCCATTTTTTTCCCCAAAAGTACAAAACTATACTTCTTATAGAGTCTCTCAGTAGATAAAGTCATCTCTCGGTCCTGAAAAATTAACGTTGCAATTTTGGTAACTTTTGCGAACTCAATGAAATAACCATCATTAATGGTTCACTTAATTCGTACATCACATCAATACATATAACATATAATTCACATCTTTGTATATGCATAAAGTATCACATTTCACATTCTCATTTGGCACAAGGCAACGACACAATTTAATCAGTCAAACATATGTATTAAAATGTATATGCAATGTTCGTGAGACTCACTTTTCTTTATTATTATCGTTGTGACTGAGTACCTTTTTACTATCCCATATCCTTTAGTGGATATCGAGTTCTATCAAATAATGTCTCATATCCCTTAGTGGATATCGGGTACATTCACAACTAAGCTCGAGGCTCTGATCACAGTCTGAGCTTTAAGCTCTTTACATTGGCGACTCCAGTCACAATTGTCTTTATCATTCATTTATTCATGTAATGGATGCTTCACATTATCATATTCTCATTAAATCTCATGATTACACATTCACATTCAAATCACGTTTATCATCGGACCCTAGGTCCAGCATTCAACAAAAATCGTTGAGAACATATTTATTGCTTCTCATTCATATACAAGTAGTACTTCAATATCACATTCATTCATCAGAAGCCTCAAAGTTCTGGCAACGTCTGGATGTTGAAGTTCCAGTTGCTTCTCTATATCACGCAATATACACATATCACAAATTTACACAATTATAAGTGTTTATTAATGCACATGTATGTATAGGAAATATGTGAAATGCATGTTCAATGACAATTCTGGGTATTGCTCTATTATTCTTGTCACGTAAACATTCATATTTCAAAACTCACCTAAGTATAATTTGTACTTAAGTTTATACCTCAATAAAATCATTAAAATCGAAATTCATAATTCATTTGGTCAATTCAGATTTTTCCTGAACATACTTTCGGGTCTACTGTGCATGATCAATATGACAATGAAAATGAAGTAATTTGACAACACTTTCTTCTAGAAAGATGTTCCCCATTGTCTTAAGTTTCTACTGACACCAATATCATTCAATTTGGTTCAGTAGTCCAAAAGTTATACTAAAAATAATTCGGACTGTTCTTCAACTGCAATAGTATTCTGTACCAAATTTCAAGTCTGATTCTAGAATTCTAGAGATAGAATTGAAATTTGATTTCTTCAAAAAAAAATGTGATCCTATGTCTCTAGTTTAATCTAAACTAAGAATCATTCCATTTGGATAACTACAGATCAATATAGTGCCAAAATACCGAAGCATGTTTAATGAAAATACTCCTTTCATCAATTTTCTAGAATTGTTCATCATTTTTATCCCAAATTTATCGCTCAATCTCTCCCAAATGATTTTATATGGTTATAATTTTTGGTTGAGATGAAGAACAATGTGTTACGAGTCTGTTGGTTCAAATCTCATGTCATTTGGAGGTCGGGAGAAGAAGTTATGGCCAAAAGATCAAAGGATGTTCGAACTATCTCCAGCCATAGAAGTCACGATCGTGCTCCAGCATGATCATGAGATTTCTGTTGCCTATGGAAAGTCATGATAGTGCAGAAGCACGATCGTGCTTCTCCAATTTCTTTCCCAAAGCCACGATCGTGTAAAAGCACGATTGTGCTTCTTCCTTCTTCTTCCGAAACTGCCTTTTCTCTTCTTCTTCCTCTCTTTTTCTTAATTCTTCCATTTCTATCTTTATTTTCCCTTGCTTTCACTTCCTTTTTGACTCTTTTTGGACTCAAACATTCAAAAACAGATCAAAACCAAGAATCAACACCAAATCTCAAAAACTAGAAAATCCACCACGCATGTCATTTATTTCCTGCACTTTCATTTTTCTAGGTTATGTTCATCTTCTTCTTTTCTTTTTCTCAATCTAACACTTCTAATTTATATCTACTCCAGTTTCGACCTCCATTTAACTCAAATCATCCACAAACAAAGCCAAAATCCTAGATAAAACATAAACATCAACATCAGAAAATCATCCACGCATGTCATTCATTTCCATCAACACTCTCATTTCATCTTAACTTTTCATTTTAATCCTACTGAAAGTACAACATCTTCTCACTTTATGTTTTCCTTAACTCTAAACCTATGTTTGTTCATTTTTTAAAACACCCAAAAATTCATATAAACAACCGTAAGAAAAAAAAGGGCATACATGAATCTCAATTTTCATAAATTTTTGCACTAATTTCTTACACATTTTTATTGCTCTTTCAACTCCAAAAATCATTTCTACACTACCTTATAACATATTGATCATCAAAACCAAAAAATCAACAAATCCATATTTTCATCATATTTTCACGGTGAACATGGAAAATGTCTATTTTTCTCATGAATATGAAATATCAATAAATCACTATTTTTTTGCTTCATAACCTAACAACTCTAAAGGATTAAAAAGATACTTACTTGATAAAACTCCAAAATCTTCAAAAACTCAAGAAGCCCTAACCTTCATGCAACTCACGTACACCATTGTAGGGGTTGGCAAGTTTCGGTTTTCTTTGGGGCAAATGAAAGAAAAACAAAGATGAGAGTAGCAAAAGATAGATAAAAACAAGGCTTTTAACTTTGTTGGAGGTTTGATTAAAAAAACTGTATGTAAATGGAAGAACTTGAAGAAAAAAACTACGAAGGAGACGAAGACAAGAGTAAAGCACTTGGTTTTTCAAAGTTAAGAAAAAATGTAACTTTAGACTTGGACACTTGTCCAATTTCTAAGACCTTAGCTAGTTTCCCAACTAATGAACTAGTCCCATAACTCCATCTTTTCATTCCAATTATCTCTAAAATTTTCAATATCATCTTATTTCACAAATTCTAAAGTCATCTCCAAATTTTCAAAGTCAATTTCTCAATAATTTCTAAAGTCACTTTTTAAAAAAATTCTCCAATATCATTTGTTTCTTATTTCTATTTCCATCCATCAATTTACTTGCCAAGTGGCATTTTTCCTAGTACAATAATAATCAACAATTTTGGAAATTTTTCCAAAAATTTTCCAAAAATTCTAAATCAACAATTTATACACTCTACTTCGGTTTTCGATACAAATAAATCACAATTCTCAATAAAAATCACATTTCACATATATAAATCAATTATACCCAAAAATTGTCAATGAATGCATATACAATTATTTTCATGTGCAAAAACGTCAATATTCACGTGTATGTATATATCATATAATGCATAAGCAAGGAATGCATTTTCTAATCTTTCAATAATTTCTCATATATATATTGTTCTATCCTCAACGTGGGTAATGGGATGTTACACATTACATGCAATTAGTTCATGGGTATGCATGTTGGATCTTGAATTTTGCTAATTTTCTAAATTGCTTAAATAGTTATTTATGTTGTTTATTGGTTTAATTTTTTTTATTTTAGGATTTGGTCATTAATTAGAATTTGAGAGAAGGATTAGAAATTGAAATTTAAAATAAAGTGTTAGAATTAAGTTAGAATTAAGTGGTTTGAAGGGGTTAGAGCCATATAAGACAAAATGAGGGCAAAATGGGAAAGGTCATATTAGTGAAGGGTAAAATGGGAAGTAAAGGAGAAACAAAAGGGGCAAAAAATTAGAAGAAGTAGGGGAGTTGCTGTGAATGGCTAAGGGGAGAAGAGAGAGAACATGTGGGAGAAGAGAAAGAAGAGAAGAAAAATCGAAAAAGGCTAGGGAAAAGGAGGAAAAATCGTGGAAAGGAGGAGAAATCAAAGCTTTCAAGGTAAGTTCTTCCTCTTTCCATCTTGTTTGTTGAAGAAATGGGTTGTTGTGTTGAGATGAAGGAGTTTTAGAGAGAGAAAGGGGTTTGTGTTGGGAATGCTTGGAAGTAGAAGAAGATGGTGAGTTCCATAGGGCTTTTGGGTTTCTAAGCTAGGTGTTGAGTTTTCTAACCTATATGAACCATGGGTAGGTTAAAGTGGACCTTGATTAGGGTTAATTGCATTTTGTTGAGATTATGAAAATTTGGGGAATTTCCAATTGAATTGAAATTAATGAGAAATGTTGGCTGTGTTAGGGAATCAAGAGCCTACACAAGAGCAAGAGGAAGGGCACCATTGAATTTGGAATTTACAAGATTAGAAGGTGGGTAATTTATTTATAGTTGTTGTGCAATATGAGCAAAATGCCTTGTATGTGTATTGTGTGCTAAATGCCTTGTTTGAATTGTTGTTATGTTGATATTTCACTATGATGTATACCATTGTGATAAAACAATTGAATTGTGTTTATGTCATGTTATGCATTGATAAATGCTTGACATTTTGATATGATTGTTATGCCATTGAATTGAATCATGACATTTTGTAGATGAATGATTAAATGAAGTAGGAAATTTGATTGTGTTTGGATGAGAGAGGAACCGTTTTGTAGTCACGTGCACGTCGACGTAAGCCTTCTCTCGGCTGCCTGCTTGTGGCCTACGAGATTCGAAAAATGGACTAGTTTCGTTCATGGTGTAAACTTCAGTTTCGCCGTTTTGTTCACGGAACCCTCAAGCCATTTGATGTGCTAAGCCATGCTTTGAATGGAATTACATCCAATATGTGATGATGTTATGAATTATGAAATGTGATTTGCAATGTAATGCCTATATGCATGTTGTATATATATGTGTATGGTTGTTTGTGTGGCTCAACGCCAATGGCTATAAATAATTTAGCCACTGAGCTGTGAAGCTCAACCCAATATTTTTTTCCCACTCCTCAGGTGCAGATCAAGAAGACCAGTAAATCATTGCAAGGTATTTGGACGATTCCGAGAGATTTAGCTTTTGTATTAAGTTAGTAGCTAGACTTTCGAATAGCTTTACAAGCATATTGAACATTGAGCATCCAATGTACTTTTGTAACTTGTGTCAAGTTTGATGTGTAATGTCGATATGTCATTAAAGCTATGTATGAAAGCATTGTATAAACCACATTTTGATTTGGACATGAATTGAAGATTGAGAAAGTTCCCTTGTGTATGTGCTTATTTATATTGTAGTGTACAATGCATATTTCAAGTTTCCATAGGGGTGAAATTGTGTGTTGACTTCAACAAGAAAACTGGATTGATTTAGGCTATATTAGACAAAGTGGTCTTATTGAAAGTTGTAGTTTATCTTTTTAGCTTTCCAACGGTATAAAGTTTATGAAATTTAGATATTGGAGTTGAGAGTTATGAGCTTTAGAAGTGAGGATGCTGTAAGAGAGGTACGAATATGACAGCTTTGGTGAGTGATATGAGTTTGTGTATGATATGAGTTTTTGAGTTGAGATTTGGAAGTCTGATGCATATGAGTTTTTGGTATTTGAATGGTTATGAAGTTGTATTACACTTGAAGGGTTGAATTTGGGAAGATTAGGAGTGTATATGGTGTTAGGATGGAAGTTGGAAGCATTGGAGAGGCTTTGGAAGAAGGTTTGGGTCACCCATGTCCGTTTAACGGACCTTCTCAGGTAAAAAAGGACCCTTTGCCCAGTGTATGTCCGTTAAACGGACATGAATGTTCGTTTAACGGACCTTCTCGGGCAAAAATGGGGTGTTTGGCCAATCTATGTCCGTTAAACGGATATTCTCGGGTCAGCTACAGTAAATCGCAATTTTGACCATTGTAGAGGCTGAATCATGTTTTGAGGTCTCATAAGATTTGTAGATCTCGATGTCTTCTTTCCAATGGTTAAAAAACGAAAGCAATCCGATAATTGTAGGAAATGTAATGACAATCGCGCCAAGACATGTTCAGTTGGAGTTAGGGCATAAACCTATTGGATTCTTTTGACCATAAATTCTTCATCCGATCTCCAAATTGAGTGATTCTTGAAGCATTGGATTTCTAATATGTTTCGCTACCTCTCCACAAAAATTGGTAGCTTTTGGTTTTGAATTCGAAAGGATTGATTCAAATCAAGTGAGGGTTCGTTGAGATAACCCTACAATGACACCCGCTAACGCTTTTCGGCTCCGAATCTGATAGTTGAGCTCCGGGAACGTGATCCAACACCTTGGTTGGGCTTTAGGAACAGGATGCAACAATGCACATTTGCAAACTTGATTATATTTCAAATGCCTTCCTCCAACTAACAATATATTCAAACATTACACTCAATTCTTCTACTGATTTTAGGTCTCATTCTATTCAACCCTCTTAGTTTGTGTAATTGACCTCTTTGATAGAAAAAAATCTAATCTTAAAGTCTCCATTATCATATTTCTTTCCTCCTTTTATAGCAACCATAAATCGGTGACACCTTACATGCTTTTAGTACAAATAAAAAATTATTTTCAAACTTCATTCTCACTCTAAGTACTACCTTTATCTCCATATCATCTACCCCACTTTATCGGCTCATTACATCTAAACTACTCTTCTTGCTCTTTAGTTCATTACTCATCTCCAAGACACATCTGCATTATACTACCAATGCCATAATATTATTTAAAAAAATACTACTATATTATACAAAATATACTACTCGATAATATAATTAATACCATCGTATGTTAAATAGTTGCAAAATATACTGCACACCAAGTAGGCAAGTGTTCAAATGGATTTCAGCCATGAAACAGACAAACTATATCTTCTTCCTTGTTTTGTTTTCAAGCTCTTCTTCTCCTCTCACTACACGAACTTTCACTCTTAATAAAAAACAAGCAATGTCACAATATTCTATTTTATATTTTACACTAAAAACTTTTAAAACTGTGCTACTTATTTCTCATAACAACATAATCACTACAACAAAAATGACATACGGTAACAGGTGATAAATGTTATTAAATATGAATAGTAACACTAATGACTATGCTATGACAGCCCATGTTACTAAAGATATGATGCTTTAGTAACATTTTTGACAAGTTATTGTTCAACATATTACATTTATTAATAGCTACAAATGATTTTATATTATGTTTTATAAATGTTATTAATTAACTATTTGTAACATTTTTACACTGTTATATGTTAACTTTTTGCAACATCATTAACATGTAGTAGATATGAATTTTGTAATATTTTAAAAATGCTATAGATAAGTTTTCCATGACATTGATAGCATGTTGTTGTTGAGTTTATTATAACATTTATTGGTAGC
>JAOSBM010000007.1:12915752-12930989 GCA_027568955.1 Erythroxylum tenue
AGAACACATGACTCTATATATATATATATATCCTATATATGTAAATTAATTTCTTCTGAGCTGTCCTGGTTCTACCACAATGGCCAGCGTGCTTCCCACGAACATACTGAACAGTGAAGTAAAAGGGCGAAAAGGTGGTATAATTATTAAGACCGAATCTACAGAACAAACCTGAAAAGCAGGTCCGCCTTCAGCAGAATTCATGATACTCCAGCCACCCATGAATGCAAAGAGAAACAGCCTTCTGAAGATAATTTCAACCGGAGGAAGTTCCACAAAATTGAGTAAATTCTTAAACCAAGGTGGAGATTCCTCCACCTTTTTCTTTAACCTGGTTTTCAAATTAATTTTTGCTTTCTTTCTTTCCCTAAAACTAGTCATTAGCAATTTCTCAAAGGCAGCTTCTATTGATTCTTCACTTCTCTCATTTCCAGCATACTGTTGCGCGAGAAAATTGCGTGCCCCCCAAATTTCTTCCTCTGAAGCATAAGGAGTAACCCCAAGACGCTTATAAGGATCCCAAACATTAATTCGGGGGAATTTTGGGACATTACCTACAGAAAAAGGAAACAAAACAAGATGCTAAATTTAACACAATTATCATAGAATTGGAAGAGGTGATGAACAATAGGAATTAATGACAGATAAAACACACTTTAATAGCACATAACATTAGAAAAAATATGTAAATTAGCAATGAACCAACAATTACACCTTCCTTGTCCAATCAATTTTGAGGCGTCAACCCGCAACTTTCTGATATTTCTTTCAGTGATGCAATTTGAAAACAAAATTTAGGGAGAAAGAGTTTATTGATCAATAATATATTGCAATACGGCATACATTCAGAGTGAAATTGCCTTTAATGCTTGCAAACAAATCCTCTAGCTGTGCATATGGCTTATTGCATTAATGTACATTGACATTACTTGTGGAATTGCAATCCATGAAATATTTAGTAATAAAAGCAACATAATCAAGACGTCACAATTTGCCAGTATAGTATGCCAACAAGGGTAATGGTGTGACTGTCAGCAGTAAAGAGTAATGGAAAACTTCCTAAACATACAAGCATTGGCCTTCTAAAGATAAATGGCAATGGCAAGAATGTCGAACGAGAAGTCTCAACTTCAAGTACTCTAGAGCAAGGCAAATATCGACAACAGTGCACAGCTCACACCGAACGCCTAGTCTATTTATCTGAATTTCCATCCATTTACCATATTATATACACCACTTTAGTCTTGTTTCTTCACAAAATTGCCCATGCACCTGAGCAAGTATGCTCGCTACATGAGAGTTCAAGAATATACATATTATTAAAAATTTCTAGTCAAAAGCAAAACTAATAATCACATATCTTTTGTGATGACAGCTTGAGTTTGTCTTTGAATATCTTCAATTACCATCAAATACAAAATGCCTATACACCAAAAGGTTCTATGGAGGATAGTTCTCCTTTTCCCCTTAAATAAGGCCCTCTCTCCATGCAATACCAACTTTTATCAATTATCACAATCCTTCGACTATTACCATAAAACCCCACCCTTCCCGGGAACAAAACAGAAAGCAAACTTCTTTTAATCCATGTAAGCACAAGATATTACCAATATAAGGGAGCAATTTCAGACCTTCTCTTTAAATCGTTCCTTAATCTGAACCAGAACTAAATGGGCACATCTTAGAAGGAGAGCAAACTAATTTGTTTAAAATGATAATATTCTGGATTTGAACCCCCCACCTATAAGAAAACGGACCTTGATATTTCAAATGAATTGCTCAAATAATCACATCGTTATCGTAATAAAAAGAAAGAAAAATAAAAACGCCAAACATAGGAATAAAGAAAGTAATACCTTCATAAGGCGCAGTTGCACATTTCACAGTACAAAGGTTTCGTCTTTTGTATCTGCTCAGAATCGGGATGGAAAAAGTTACCTCCTTTTGCGCATTTAACAGAGACTTATCGCTACGCCACAAAAACCCCAAAATTACTCACAGTAAATGAAGAAGTAACAGAATTCAAGACCCAAAACACAAAATCTGGAAATTAACAAGTCCCAGATAAACCCTAATTCAAAGCCGACAACGGGCAGTAATACAAAACGAGAAAATGGGCAAAACCCAAATCAGAAAGATAGAGCTTACAGTTTATGGGTGAGGGCAAGAGAGGAGGAAGTAGTAGGACTGGAGAGGAGGAGGGAAGACATTATATTGACTCAACAATCACCGACTTCCAGTTTCGTGAGCAAATCGCTAATTGCTGATGGGAAGATGGTTTTACGATGCCCGCCCCAACCAATCAATCCTTCTACCGTACTGTCAGCTAGGGCGGCTGATAGAAAACGAAGCGGGGACAAGGAGAGGACGGCTCTCTAATTTTGGTCATGTAGTAGAGGATGAGAAGTTTGCAAATAAGTCCCTGATCTTATTTCTTATTTGATTTGACCCCTAATATTTCCTCAAATATGAATGAACTTTACCAGTTTTTTTTCTCTTAACGCTTACCAGTTTTGGCCCATATTAATTAAAACATTTCTATAGTTTATGATGTTTACATTTTATAATAAAAATTAGGATATATTAAATATTTTACTTATAATTAAATTATAGCTTAAGTTATTATTTAACATATGCATAATATTTATTCTTCATTTCATGTCCAATTTAACTTGAATTTTTATGCACATCTTTTGATATTTTATATTTTTAGGTAAAATAAAGAAAAAATTTCATGTAATTTAAGCAATTAAAATTTTTCTAAACAATAAAGATGTGATTTCTAATTATTTCTTACACTTCTACTAGAAAAAAGCGATGAAACATGCGTAACATGAATATAATACATATATAAATCAAATGTTGTTGATACAACGATTTAACTTAATTCTTAAACCCAACTAAAATCAATTAAATCTAAATCAAATCAATAATTTAACATAATTATAATAAATTATTAGTATGAATCAATTTAATTAGTTCAAACTGAATTAAAGAATTAATTTGAGTCATTTTGTTAGTAACATTTAATTTATTTATGTGTGTTGTTCACATTACATATATTTTGTTATTAATTTTGATGAAAATAAAGAAGATTTTTTAATAAAAAAATTTAAACATTATCCTAAATTTAAAAAAAATTAAAAAATTACTTAACTTACAAAGAAAGCTCGTATTTTTTAACTTTTACTTTTTATAATTACTAGCTAAAAGTTTGTACACAAAAGTTTTACATAAACTGTATTTGGAATTTGAGAATGATGTTCATTCGTTAATTTAGATTAGGTTTACACTTGAACTTTCATGACATAATACAAGTTACTTCATGGTTGAGCAAAACCAATAGCTCCTACTAGTTCACTTAATGCTTGTTTGGATGAATTTTTGAGAGGTCAATAAGTACTTTTTATTATAAATTTTTTTAAAATAAATATTTTACTGTAAAATAAAAAATACTTCTTTAATATATATGACTTTCTTGATAGCCAAAATATAGTTTTTTAAAAAGCTCAAATTTAGAGCTTCTCAAAAAAGCCTCTCAGATGATTTTTTCAGGTATATTTTTCAAATCAATTAATGAGCTTATTTTTTAGTTCCTTTTACTTTATATTTTACACATAATTCTCCCAATACTCACAAATTCATCTTCATGCTTATCTTGCAAACTCATCTTACTTGAATATTTATTTTGAAATTTATATAATATTATTTGACTTTTATATATTTTAATATTTATTTTTGATATTAATTTTACTTATGTTATAATCTATATAAAAGATTTGGTTAGATATATTTTCATTTTTTCGTATGGTTTAAAATTATATAACAATTAATATATTGTACTTTGCATATTGTTTAATATACTTTAAATAATATTTATATGCATACTAATTTTATTACAAAATAAAATATAATTAAAATTAAAATTACATTTTATTTTTATATTGCTAAACAGTTTACTGTATGAAGCTCTTATAAAAGAGCTTTTTTTAAAATGATAGTTAAACAGTCAACTGACTTTTTAGAAAAGTTGTTCTAAAAAAAGATCTATAGAAGAAAAAAAAACTCTATTAACTAGAACTCTACTGATATAAACCCGGCCAAATACAAGCTTAATACCGATGAGCGTCTATAGCTTATCAATAGCTTTATTCTAAATGCAACATGTGCACCAAAGGTAATGCATTCCTAAAGCTGCTAGGAGACAAGACTTAACTTTGGCCAATAATCAATAATTCTCCTACAAGTAATAATTAAAAATCATATTATTGTTTGATTGAAGTCAGTCATAGTCTTTGGCAAGACAAAGTTTGTCACGTGTACAAGTAACATGACTTCGTAGGATTTCGGCTGAACTTGTTTAGAGGATCTAGCTTTTCTTATCTCTCTTCTCAGTCAATATCCCAAAGTAATTTTGCATTTCCAATTGAAAAACACAGCAACTGAAGTGTTCAACTGTATTGTAATTCTTTTTTTTTTTTTAAGGGCCATAAGCTCCCTTCGTAATAAGAAGTCCCAAGCTAATGAACCAAATACTGAAGAGTGTTGTGCATATTGGGTTCAGCCAGGCCTGGTTAACTAGCTCCACCAGTAGACCATACGACGAATCACGCACGGTTGAATTAGACCAAATCCTGTTGCGCACACATTTATCTGGCGCTCCTTCCTTTTCCCCTTCTACTTTGAGAAGACATATTGGAGACGAGTGATTTGATCAAGGACGCTAGAGATATTGAAATATTGAACCTGAACCTCAGGAAGAGTATAAACCCGCAGTTATAAGCATTCCATCAAGAGGATCACATAAAGAGAAATATAGTTTGCGGCTTCCACCTCATGGACACTTTATTCAAAGATGTCAACATGTATTTTCAATCGAGCAATTTGTCCCCATGAACAAATCATGTTATTGGTGGGGAGAAGGAGAAATCCATGTGTAGAGGACAAGAAGGAATCCACAATATTAATAAAAGTTGAGAAATCCATGAGTAGAGTACAAGAAGGAATCCACAATATTAATAAAGGTTGTCCCCAAGAATCATCTTCTCTTTGATGGAACAGAAGATCCTCGAAACAATTGAGAAACTTGAAGGGATCGAGGCAAGAACGTACTAAAGTTTAGCACTCTCTTGCTGCGCAAATTGCTGTCTCAACACCCTTCTCATTACCTTGTTTGTTGCCGTCCTCGGAAGAGAAGGAAGAGGCACAACCTGAGAAACCTGCATTTTTAAAGATTGTCAAAAGATGTTGATTCCAAGTGTCTGGGATTTTGACTGGGAAGACAGCCATGTGCAGTATGTGATTTCAATGGATACCCTGAATAAAGGATTTAACGTCTTCTGCAATGCTGAGTTGAAAGACTTCCTCAGCTGATCCAAGTCTAAAGTTGATCCATGAGAATCGTTGAACACAACAGCAATAACCAATTGCTCAGGACCACCCTGAGGAGGTGGCACCCCGACTGCTGCTGTCTCCAGGATACTACTATGAACTGCATTACAGATGCGCTCTATCTCAATGGAACTCACCTGTCAACCATAACAAAGACATATCTAGCTATAAATACTTTCCGACTAACAAGGAAGCCGGAATTCTTGCATTTGAGATGGTCAATAATGAAGTGAACTCTTTTTTTTAAGTTTTGTGTTGTATCATAAGCACAAAGTACAACATATAAGCACAAAATACACACAAATTGCTATATATTTTCTTCAAAACAAGTTAGCATGTTAGACTTCAAATTACGTGAAAGAATAAGGGTCAACATACATTATTTGACTAGAGGAGCTTTATATAACTAGCACCCAAGCTTTAAATGCGAATAATCACCCTAGCAAATCTATAAAGTACATTTAGTAAGTTTTTTATCCACATCTTTCTTTGTTAAGAGTATCATAACATCCAATATTTTGACTCGTGCCATGCAACTTTAAACATCTTCAACACCTAAACATGATGACAAAAAGGAATAGACACTTGCATGAGTTTTATTTGTAATTGTCTTTTCCTTGAGGCACACATCATACAGGGATGAAACTAACACATTCCAAGACAGGAAAATAAGGAGTTTAACTAGTTAACCAATTGCTTCTGCAAACTAGAGCCTGGCTTATATTAGATCTCCGAAAAGTATCCATTCCTGGGAAACACTCTACAGGGTTTTGGTTTATCTGACTGTTTATGCCAGAGCTTTATAAAGAGTTTCATCCATGAACACAATCTCTACCTTGATACCACCAAGATTCATAGTGTCATCTGAACGACCATGTGCATGATAGTATCCTCTAGAAGTACGCTCAAAAAAGTCCCCATGTCTTCTGAGAACCTACATGGATTGAAATCACAAGGGCTAAGCTAAAGTTGGTGAACACTAACCTTGGATAAGGCCATTTCAGAACACTCACCTTCCCATTACAAAGAGGCATTCCCTTAAAGTACACATCAAAATGGTCAGCATTCAGTAGTGTATTTGAAGCTCCAAACATGACAGGACCAAGTGCTAGTTCACCCATTCCAGGTGCATTTTGTGGCTGCATTAGGAGGTAGAAACCAAGTCAATAAAATAGTAAACTGAGACATTCATCAAGTTGCAGCAAGAAAACATTGTGAAATTGGTCGAGAAACTCCATCATGATGAATCATGCCGTGAAGACATGTTATGAAAAGTTTTGAATCAATTATTTACTATAATCACTAGCACACAGGTAGATTATTTTAGTCCTCACATAGAAATTGACTAAATGCCAATGTAAAGTTTTACAGGCATTCCACATTTTGAAATCAGAAATCAAATAGCCTTTTTGGTAGCTAAGAAGATATTTTTAAAATATCAAGTCAAGATATATCAAAACCTAAACACGTATAACCAGTGTGATTTTTACCACAAAAGTGATTGACCATGCTTAACCATGACAACATTTGGAAATTCTACGAGGTTTAAGTTGCTACAGGAAAAGCGATATGGCTATACACCAAATATATACAACCAACATCGGTTGTATTTAATACTTGTTTTTGGATGGTTCAGATCCAGTCTAAAGAATTTCTGTGCTTACAAATGGATGACCGTCACCACCAAGTATAAACAAGCTGCAACCCATTGCAGGAGTACTAAAGGCAGCAACTGATTGAGGCTGCAAAAAGGACCCTGTGACAAATCCACCACCAATTTCTGTACCTCCACAATATTCAATCACAGGTTTGTAGTGAGCCCTTCCCATTAACCATAAGTATTCATCTACGCTTGATGCTTCACCAGTGGAGGCAAAACAACTACAGGAAGCAAGAAAAACAAAACACATCCCCAGTTGATACAAAATTAAAAAAAAAAAAGCTTAAACCAAATAAAGAAGAGATAGGACTAGTCAGACTTATATGGTGTTTTTTACTGTCAATTAAAAAAAATGGCATGAGTAGCAACATTAACTTACACTTACCGAATAGTAGACCAATCACAGCCACATGTGGTGTTTGCACTTTTCCATGAACGGACAATACTGGGGATCACACCAAGCATTGTTACCTTTGCATCCTGAGCAAATTGCAGAAGGATCATACATGCAGTTCCAGACATGGCCAATTTTGGGAAACTATGGTTTAAGGTCATGCCTTAATGAAAGTTGCTCATGCACTCAACAATCTTCAAATTCCTTTCCTCAATAGTAATCCATATCTAATCAAAGATTTGAGAAAAAGAAATTGACAAGACATAGCAATGATGCATAATAGCTTCTGCAAGATTTTCAACTTAGCATCCCAAGTCTACTACCTATCCTTTACTTGAACATTATGTTTGTTAAAAGCTATTTTTAAACTTTTCTTCAGAAATTTATTTGACAGATTCTAGAGATTTATATCATAGCCTCCCATTTGTGTACACGCAGTTTCCTTGGCTACTGTGCTTGCCCAAAAGAAAATTTCACAAGAGGGAAATCTAGTTTACAAGGCATCTTGTCAAAGCAATACATTTTGAAGATAAAAATAAACAATACAGGCATGGAACGTTATGCTCAAAGTAAAGGATGGCAAAACAAGTTCAATAGAGAGAAAATGGGAAAAACCAAAAAGTGGCTGTAGAATTGATAACCTAAGTTGTTGGGCCCATAACACAATACATGGAACCTTAACTGAAATACAATAAAAAGATATTGGATCCTTAATCATATGCCTAAGATGACATCAGCAGTTGTTTTCTAAGAGCACATCCACAAACTTTTCCCTTATGACAACCGGTACAAGTACAAGATTAATAGGTTAAGATAATTGGAACTAATGGAAATCAGAGATAAAAGTTTCTATGTTTCACAAGGTCAAACTAGCCATACAATGAAAAATAACATGCACAAATAATATTAAACGTCAGAAATTAGAGTAGAACACGGACCTGAACAAATTTGGCAAAGCCATGTCCAAGGGGGGATCCATTATATAACGCAATTGAAGCCCCATTCAACAATGCAGCATATACTAACCAGGGACCCATCATCCAACCAAGGTTAGTAGGCCAAGCAACAACATCACCTTTTCTAACGTCCATGTGACACCATGCATCTGCAGCAGCCTTGAAAGGAGTAATGTTGGTCCAAGGAATTGCTTTTGGCTCCCCTACACCAGAAAATATTTTCAGTTAGACCTGTCAACATACACCATTCTCTCTGATTATTGAGTTAAGGTACTCATGCTCAATAGTTTACTCAGCTTTTAATCCTTTCAATATATTCCGAGTGGGTAAAATATCAGGAGTCACAAACCTAATCTTACAGATCTGGATGTTTTTACTAATATCAGTAGCCATAACTTCATTCAGTGCTCCACAACAGTGCAGATTGAATCTGATATCTGAATTTTGAAATAATATCCTTTTTAGTTTAAAGAGAAATTAACAGTTACAAAGTTAAGCCAAAAATGAAAAAGGAAAAGAAGTTTTTCTTAGCAGAATTTCTGAAGTTATTTTGAATTTAATCATATGGCGGTTGACTAATAATTAAATGTCTTAAGCTTGTCCAAAATGTACTGAAATCAAGAAAGCTCATGAGCATAATTCTCAATCCTTAAGCTACCTGTAGTTCCAGATGAGAAAAGGATGTTTGTAAATCCTTCCACTGGTTGCTCTACAGCAGCAAATTCATTTCCTCTGCAATTTTTCAATGGCAAGAAAATTAGCATTCTACTTTCCAAAAAACATTAGCATTGTGAAGGCTTCAGAAAGACTAACTTCGAACCAAAGATTTCATTCATCAAACTCACATGCAATTTCCTGAACGACTGCCCCAAGAAAGTGCATTATGAAGTTGTTATCATAGACTATGATTAATATAAAACAACAGGGGATAACAAAAGAACCCCTTTATCTTCTATACTAAATCACAATCAGCTCATTACACATATCAAGAGACTGTCATAATAGTTAAAGTGAAATGCAATCCACACAAACTGAATAGCTACATATATATACTGAAGATCAAGAACACATAACTGTTCTTCAAATTTTGTTGAAAGTTAAGAATGGTTGAACAAAAGGAATACATATAAGACAGGATCACGAATCAGGTTGATCCTACACCTTTAAGATAAAATCTATACCTTAAATTCTTTACTCTGTCTACAAAATCATGCCAAGAAATGTCACCATCACGCAACTTAACGCTCAGGCTAGAACCTTTGCCTGGAACAACAATTGCCTTAGGTGCCACAGCATCCACAACTCTACTGTAGGATTTAAGAGTACATTGTGAGATAAATTAGCACAAACTTAGGTTCAAGAATGAGGAGGGTTGATAAATGGAGCAGCCAAGTAAGTGAGAATTTCACCTATACAAGGGAATACTTTTATCACCACGAAATATAAGATCCTGGAAATGAAGAGTCAATATAAGATGCTTCAGTAATGAAAAAATCACCTTAAAGGTTGGATCCAAGATGCTCTTTATTAAAATATAACAAAGATTTGAAAAAGAAAGCCTCCATTTACATCTACGTGACCACCTTAAGGTAGTGCTCACTAATAACTGAGACTTATTCATTTCTCTTCCTGAACTTATAGAGAATATAGTAAAAAGGACTCCAAGCCATGGTTTGAGTACATAATGAATCTACATGAGAAATAAATATAACCTGTGTAAATATAGCCTTTGCCTTTGAAATTGTAAGCCTTGTTGATATTTCAGCTGAAGCAAAACTATCAGCAATAGATACAACAACATATCCTGCCAGAACAATAGCAAGGTAGATAACTACAGACTTGACAGTCATTGGCATGTCAACTGCAATTGAAGATCCTCTATCCAAACATAGTTCATTTAGTGCGTGTGCAACCAACCTACAAGGATATAGTGCAGAAGAATATTAATTCATAGATGTCAACTGCTAAAAAAAGCAAATACAAGTAAACAAACATTCAAAACAAATTAATAGAAGCCAATACACAGTGGCTTTGCTACTTGTTAGAAACCCAGAAGTCCTCAAAATTAATTGCATCACACAGTTTAAAATCTAAACTGTGATCACCCTTCAAATAATTGTTTAGAAATTATGGCCTTTTAGCAAACGATTTAATAGAACATATTTCAGTGAGTTGTATCCAATCACAATCATGTGTTGCACTAAACAAAATGTCAGTAGCAAGCCATCTAAGCTAATGGCCCAGTATTACTGAACTCAGCTCCTAGGAATTGATGGCAACAGGTTGATTCTCGTTAGCCACTGGTCTCAAGTTGTAATAAAAAGAAAATTCCTTAGTACAACTCACATCCACTAAGCTGTAATTCAAACTAAAACAAGATCTAACAAATGCAATGTTTTTATCTCTTTCCTATTATGTATTATGTCATCTTTACTCCATAAGCTTTAACATAAGATGATGGCTAGGAATGGAATATCAACAAAATAAAACATATTCATAATAAAACAATAAGCAGACCTACTTAAACCCCTCCATTGATTGTGGGAATATCTGACTACAAACATCTTCTAAAAGTGCTGAATCAACTTATGGCATCAGAAAATTTTGCTGAGTGGAAGCAATTATAAGAAAATGGCTATAGGGTAAAAGTAACATACCAAACCTCTGTGCGCAATTCCTGGAGGGTCATGCTGCTTACAGGCTGATCATCATTTCCTTCATCACGCCATTTTATTACAACATCATTCAAAGTTCTCTTAGAATTCAAGTTCATGCAGTTCTTTGCAGGATTCAAATATGCTCCAGGCAGCCAATGGCCACCTGGGGTAGACAGATTATCACGCCAAATACATTCTGGAGGTACTGAAAATGAAATGCATAATTCGTCCAATACAGTTTTCCAATAGACCTGACAAATAAAGAGAAAAAAATTAGGCAATCATAAAATGACATGATAGAAATGTTGAGACAATTGCCTTTTCATGAGTTCTGAAAGGATACATGAAGAAGTCTTACCTCAGGGCTCAAGACAGAGAACTCTTGAAAATCAGAGAAGTTTGCTATGGGGTCTTTGTATCTAGAACCTAGAAACTCATTGCCATTTCTCTCCAAAAGCTGGCCAATGTTTGTAAACCTTGCGCTCTCCCTAACCATGCACCAAGCAGCATTAAAAATTAAAAAAAGGAAAAGCTATCTTTGTAACAATCATAACACAAATACAGAAAACCCAAAAACTAATGTACACACCATTTTATGTTCAAGTGTTGCACATGATTAGAAAACAAATAGCTTTCTTAATCATCCAACTAATAGGTCGTACATCCAAGTACAAATAGAAGAGTTAATTAGTAGATCTTAAGAAGTATAAATCATGAACTACGAAAAAACTAGATGTAACAACATATCAGATTATTCATGCTTATATGACTTGATATGTACAAATTGTTTAACAAAAATACAAACAGTGAACATGATACAAATTATTCATGCATGGTCAACTCAAAAAAGTACAAATCATTTATAAAGAAATACCAACAAGAATCATAAGGTCTGTAGAAATTCCGATTTGTTCTAGAGAATTATAAGAAAGGAAAAGATTCTCGTATTGTTTCTTGCAAATCAATTTCATGGTTTGGTATTAGATATCAATGCTAACAAGTTTTCAATTTGAACCATATATAAAAGAGATTTTAAAAATACTTTTTTTATAATAATTATTATGATACCATCAATACATACAATTTTAATTTAATAGTTAATACTCGTTTTATAAAAAATAAAAGCGGGTGGTGGGGAAGAGAGTCAACCGAGCGCTTAACCAAAAAAAACGGAGAGGCACCAAACGGTACGTTTCGCAGCAACTCTAGTGAGCCGAATCTTGGTCTTGGCAAGTGGCACTAGCAATGCATGCTCTAACTAAGCAATGAATATATGTAATGGGAACAAATATCTTACGGGTCGGGCGACCAGGTGGGAGGATCGGGGCCGAAGTCTTTGAAGCAGGCATAGTACATCATTTGATGGAGGGAGAAGGGGAGGTCTGGGGTGAGCACACCCTTCGAGATGTGTGTCCACGTCTCCGGAGTAGCAGCCCCGTAATTACCGACGATTTCGGTTACATCTTGGTGAAGCTTCTGGGCCGCTGCGGAAGGAATCCCCAGAGCTTCGATATCGGAGACGGAGATGGCATCAAGAGATTTGTAAATCATAGCCATGAGAAAGAGAGAGCGACACAGAAGTGTATTAGTTGAACTATTGTTGGAGATTAGGGAGGTGGGAGAGATGATAAGAGGCTTTTCGATTTGTTTTGGTTTGATAGGCTGTGTGTATTATTATCTACAACTTCAAAGTACAATTTGCAAATATCATATTCTTCACTGTTGTCTGTTGTTGTGTGATAGCGATAGCTTCTGTCTTCCTTCTAAGTTCCCTTACATAGCTCATTTGCATTATGTGACACATATGATATTATGATGCCATAGCATAATATATGTACAATGTCTTGGGTATTAAAATTTATCTATTTTTCTTTAATACATTTTCTTATTTTAGTTTGAAGGATTTGATTGAAAAATAAAATCACTTAGTACCATATTGCATTCATTTAATTATGGTAATCACTAATGTGTTTGTAGTCCGATAATGATTTTGAGAGAATATAATTTATTTCTATCACACTTTTTTTATTAGATTCATGTTATGGAGACATGCCAACATTAAACAGACAAGTTTATGAATTCTAATTAAATTATACATGTCATTATTTGGAGATGATATTGATTTTTAACTTAGACAATATTAAAGCATTAATTATATAAATAAACATTAATAAAATAGGGGGAAATGCCATTTAACCACCTAAAAGTTCGTGCTTTGATCAAAGATTTACTTATTTCATGAGTTAGTCAATATTGTAATAATTTTAAGTGCAAAATGTAGCTGTAGTTAGTACCGATAAGTACGGATCGATCTCACGAAGACAGTGATCACCAGTAATTACCTTTTTCCTATTATCTATCCTACGAATTGATTTCATATTTTTTAATTAAAAGAGACTAAAACTAAGCAGCTAGAAATAAATAGGTAACGAAGAAACGAAGTTGAATAGAGGATTAAGGAAGCACCTAGGAAATTATCAATATCGAGAATTACTATCTAGGTTTCGATTTTCCTTAAACCCTTAACAGATTTTATATTGTTATGAAAAGTTTAATTTTCTTATAAACCGATTATACTCACTGAGCTCACCCTTATTTTTATATTTTTAAACAAACCACCCTAGGTATATGAACAGGTGTTCCATTAATTAGAACTCCACCTCAAGATTAGTTGTATCGTCGAGTGTTGCTATGTTTGTGTTACTTTTGCTATGTATGTTACATGTTTTAAGTTATTTTGGAAAGAGTTCAAAAGTGTGATCTTTTGAATATTAGTGGAATTGTAAATATCTTTTCTTAGTGAACTATGAGTTCTTTGACCCTTAATGATGTTTTTAAAATGTTGAGATTTGTATGTTTGTGATTGTTTGTGATGTGGTCCTGAGGTCCCATTCTAGAAGTTGAGATGGTATATGAAATATTAGAAATGCTTTAAAATGTGTTATACAGGTATTTTTTGCAAATCTTGGGAAGGTCAAAATACAATTATTATGTTGCCAAAATTTTTAATAAAATGATTGAAAAAAAGAAGGGTATCCCACTATTTTATGTGTTTTTAACTTTTAAAGTATAAAAAGTTTTTAACAGATGAATGGCTTGGCTTTGCGGGAACCCTTTGGTTGAGTTAGATATCGATTAGAGGGCTACCAAGGTGTCATCGGGAGGGCTTCACTTGGGTTCCTAAAGGGGAAATCTGGAATGGGTCCTTGCAAGATATATGAAATGAATTGTCTAACTGCAAATATGTGCCTGATTGATTTGTAATATTGCCCAATGAATTTTTAGTTTCATGATTAGAGTTCGGTTCAAATTCTCCTTAATATTTCCTTGTTGATTTTTGCATGTATGAGGTACCAATTAGCTTGCAGAGCTTAATCTTCATATCTTGATTCACCTATAATTTTCTTTCATCACCTTTACTTTTATTTGATTTGCATGCAAGCATTGTATATGAAGGAATCCATTAATATTTATTTATGCTTATTCTTGATGACTTTTGGTCAGTTATGCACTATTAAACGTTCTATGATGCTACTAGTTGTCTATTGTAAATTTTGGCCCTTTAATTCATCATAATTTGTTCCCTTGCCTATTGAACTATTTCATCTTTCAACTAAGTAGTTGCTTTTTTCCATCCCCTTATAGCATCTTGCATTCCTCTCATCCTAGATCTTGTAAATGCATGTCCTAATAGCTATTAGAACAAGTATCCTATCATTTCTTAGCAAAGAATTGGTTAAAAACCAGTCTATTACTTCCTAGAAATCATTTCCAAAGACACTTTAGTGCCATATGAGCTTAATAAGGTTTCAAATTCTTATGGAATATCAACATCTAATGAAAATATGTCCCATAGACTAGGCTTCCACTTTACATAAGATACAGATGTTAATCACATTTAAGAATTATAATCTATTGATAATGCTCAATCTCGCATTAGCAATCAGCCACATAAGAAAAGAGACTTTAGGAAGCAAGCATTCATTCCAAATGACTCTAGTTTAAGCTTGTACTACTCCTCTAGCTCTAATTAATTCCTTACAGGACTAATTAGTGAACTATCTAGATCTTGGTCTAACCCAAGCATACATGTCTTGTTGGGTCCCGTTTTCGGAACCCAACTACTTGACAGAAAACCATAACTTAACTAACGTCGCTTCATTTTTTTTTCAATTACAC
>JAOSBM010000007.1:12945870-12955960 GCA_027568955.1 Erythroxylum tenue
AAAGGAGTCAGTTATGCCCATAAGTCGACTTATGAATCATAAGTCGACTTATTGCAAGTTTTCGTAAACTTCTCCGCTCTAAAATAACTCGACTTGTCTGTATAAGTCGACTTGTCTGTCTGTATAAGTCGACTTGTCTGTCTGCATAAGTTGACTTGTCTGTCTGCATAAGTCGACTTGTCTGCATAAGTCGACTTGTCTGTCTGCATAAGTCGACTTGTCTGCATAAGTCGACTTGTCTGTCTGAATAAGTCGACTTATGCTGCTGTCTTTTGTATAAGGATTTATTTTTACGAGCAGATCAGTATCAGTCCTAGGATTCAACAAAGCTCAGAGTCTCGGGCATGAGTTTCAGTCAGGCTCAGGTCCCGGGACCGTCGGGCTCCGGAAATGGGGTTCGACATGAGTAATTGAAATGATACCCAAACCCCCTAGTTTCTTAGGCACCACTATCTCACTCCATTTAACTTTAGCCCCTTTACAGGTACCATGTTTGCCTGTCCACAGAAAGGCTTTCAAGATCCTTTCCATTTCTTTGATAACCCGCTTCGGAATAGCTAAATGTGCAACCCAGTGGATGTGCATGCTATTCAAAACGAACACAATCAAGGTAGTTCTCGCAGCAAAAGAAAGAAACCGGTTTTGCTAGGCATTAATTCAATTTTTCAGTCTTTCCAACAAAGGAAGGAAATCCGAATACTTAGGCTTACCCAATGTGATCAGGACACCCAAATATCTGAACGGCGGTTCTTGTAGAGACAGCCCCGCAATCCTGCTAAGTTGATCCCTATTGCCAACATCAGAGGAGATAAATATACCACTCTTCTGCATATTAATTACCATGCTCGACCACCTAGAAAATAATTCCATCAAGTTTAACATCCTTGCAATATGAGAATCAGCCTGACACAACAAAATCACATCATCCGCATATAACAGATGAGATAAACCCAATTCCCTACAGTGATAGTGGAATTGAAATAACCCGTTACATTGGACCATCTTGTGCAGTAACCTAGATAATCCCTCCATAGCCAAAGTGAACAAATACGGGGAAAGAGGATCCCCTTGCTGAATCCCTCTACAAATTTTAATAGGTTTCGATGGAATACCATTGATCAGAACACTCAGAGATGGAGTTTGTATACACTGATATATCCACTGGCAAAAACGTGGCGGTAATCCAATCCCGTTCAGGCAATCCAACAAGTAGCTCCACCCAATCGTATCATAAGCTTTATACAAATCTATCTTCATAGCACAACTTTTGATCTTCTTCCCAAAATTATATTCACCTAGTAATTCTTGCAAAAGTAGAATATTATCCCCAATGTTTCTCGGCGGAAGGAAAGCCCCTTGAACATGACTAACAACTTCATTCAACACTCCCTTCAAGCGTTCCACCAATAAAGAAGCAATCACCTTATACACCATATTGCAACACGATATTGAGCGATAATCTGAAACTCTCTCTGGTCTCTCCTTTTTGGGAAAAAGAAAAATATACGTATGATTAATCTCTTGCAACAATTTACCGGAAGAAAAAAATTTCAGGACCGCATCTGTGAACAACTTACCCTTAATATTCCATGTATGTTGGAAAAATTCGGCTGAAAACCCATCCCGTCCTGGCACTTTAGAACTATGAAGACGAAATACCGCCTCCTTCACTTGCTGAGCAGAAAAAGGAGCAAGTAGCATTGCCATTCTGTCCGGAGAAGGAGTAAACTGCAGCACACCTCGGACACCAAATCCATGGCCCGAAGCAACACTGGAACCCATAAGTTTGACAAAGAACTCCCTAGCTAGCGATGAAATTGTGTCCTGCCCTCTCCTCACGTGACCTGTATCATCCATCACCTCCGTAATGGTGTTAACATTACGCCGGGCCAAAATGGCCGCATGAAAAAACTTTGTGTTGCTGTCTCCCTCTTTGAGCCACGATTGTCGAGCCTTTTGATGGGCAATCGATTGAGTCAGCTGAAGGGCCTCCTGATATCTATGTGGTCTATCAACTTCAAGGGCTCGGAGATGTTCATCTTGTGGATCCCGATAGTACTGCCTCTGAATATCAGCCAGTTGTCTACCCAACTCCTGAGAATTGCGGTTTCTCTGTATACAGAACTCCTTAATTGCTTGCTTTGCCAACCTTAATTTCTGCATCAGCTGGAACGCCTTATATCCCTGAATTTCAGTCCGCCAAACCTGCTCAAGCATTGCCATAAAACCCTCCACCCGTAACAAGCCTAAAAAACCAGAAAGGAGACCCTCCCCGGCGCACAACGCGCGGGGTCTGGATGAGTATCGACGTATGATCAGACAATCCTGGTTCCCCAAATACCGCCAATCCACTCGAAAAAGCAGTGAGCCATCCTTGGTTGACCAATGCCCGATCTAACTTTTTCCGAATGTACAAGTTGCCTTTTTGTTTATTCTCCCAAGTGAACCAACGTCCACTGCCTCTGAGATCAACAAGGTTAGTAAGCCGGAAAAGGTTTTGAAGCTCCCCTCCTGCTCCTCCATAAAAGTTCACCCCGCCCTCAACCTCCGTCGAATTATGACAACAATTGAAATCTCTTGCCACCAACCACGGTCCTTGGATCCCAACATGAATTTCCTGCAACTCTTGCCATAAGGAGGCTCTTTGAAAGGCTAAATTAGAGGCGTACACCAAGGTGACCATAACAATACCCTGACCGTGAATCCTGCATTGCAAATGAATGAAACTGATCCCCCATTTTAATAACCTGCACATCTACTTGTTCACATTGTACCAGCGTAGCACTCTCCCATTATAATGGAAAGCATGATTGGAAATGAAACTCCATTGTGGCCCCAAAAAATCTAACTCTTTGCGATCGACAGTAGCTTTAATCTTAGTCTCTATAAGTCCTTCCAAAATAGTTTGAGAATCCACTACAAGTTGTTTAACCATCAGCTTCTTTGAGGGGTCATTCAAACCCCTAGTATTCCAAACGAGAAACGTCATATTAAAAAAGACACTCCGGGAACATCACCCCTTTGTGCTTTTTCTTCTTTGCTTTCTTCTTAACCGTAGTCTTCTTAACAGTCCCACCCGAATCCTGAGATATCTCCCTAGCTTCGGTGGCTGATCCATTCTCCTTCTCAATACTTAAGTTGGAATCTACTAAAACAGGATGTGTCTCACCTAGGGACTGATTGACCTCTACATCCCCACCGCTCTCATCTGCTCCTGCCTGATGAGAGACAGCTTCAGCTTCAACGAGGCTTTGCCTAGGTGATGACATTTGCAGCTCCAAAACAGCCACTCCGGCCATCACTACCTCGCAAATTTGTTCGGGACTAGTTGCCTCTCTCTCCAGAGGAACCTGCTCCTCTGAACCCCTTTCTTGTTCAATGTTCCCCTGTAATACCATCCGACCCTGGCCTTGGCTTTCACTATTGTCAATTACCAACTCCTCAGACCAACCAGACTGAAATCGTCTACCCGTAGCCACCCACCTCTTACTTACCACATTAGGCTTCCATGGATACGACACAGCAATACAATCAGACAAAAGCTCACCATTTTCGCCAAGTCTCTTAATAGACAATTTGTCCGGCAATGCAGCATTCTTCGGAACCTCAATACAAATCTTTGCATAACCAATCCTATCCATAGCAGCTGTCTGAGCATCCATACATAAAGGTTTACCTAGACCACTAGCAAGATGACTCAAACCTTCCACCGTCCAGTACTCCATAGGTAAACTATGAAACTGAACCCATAACGGTAGGACTTCAATGGAGCCCCTGTCCAAACCCAAACCTGGCCTCCACTGTCGAAGAAACAAAGGCTGGTCACCAACGTGCCACGGTCCCAACTCTAAGATCTCCCCAATGTTAGCAGAAGCAGAAAACTTGAACAAAACAGATCCATCATCCATGAGCATTGCTTTCTCAAATCCACGATTGCCCCACTTACCCTTTGCCCAAGCATTCACTACCGGAAATGCAACTCGTTTGGACCAAAAAAAACCCACCAACGCGTGCGACCAGGCGCGAGCTCCCGCCTACAACAACTCCACCGGAGGGGACACAACGCCATCCTGGAGAACGTTCGGGTAGTACTGGAGTTTACCTGAACGTTTTGGCGATCCGACCTTGTCACGCCAAGCTCCGCCCCCACTCAGACGCTGCTCACTTTTGCCGTCTTCGACCCGATCTATCAACTCCGGAGGACTGCTAGGAACCGCCTTCGACGACAGAGGAGGGAAAGGGGCCAACGACGAAGACGGCTCACCCATGGCGAGGGTGAACGTCTACGGTCCTGAGAAGGACACTGGAAAAGTCGACGTTGCCCTGGGTGTCGGCCAATTAAAAAACCAAAGGAAAGCAAAGGTAAAGTAGGGGTAAAAAGGTAAAAGAGAAAGTAGGCAGGAAAAAGGCTGAGGAGAGAGGGCAGAGCATTCAAGGGAGAGGAAGTGACTAATTAACTATCCTATTAATATGCTGCATACATCATATTAATATTTTTCATATAATATGTATAAATGTTATTATTTAATAAATTAAAAATATCTATAATTATAGTATGACACAAATATGATAGATAGTAGTCATATACTAAAAATATTAATTTGATATGACTCTTTATGTTCAAAACTTAATATTATAGTATTTTTAAATGTAAACTAATATTATAAAATTAAATAAAGATTAAAAAATTTAATTAACCCCTTTATTATATTCTTCTAAACTTTACGATATAATTGTACCATAAAAAAACCAACTTTAAAAACAAACAGAACAAAAGTAGAGAATAAAGTGGAGGACAATAATGTCATTAAGCAAATAGCTAACTTCAAAAGCTCCTCTTATGGATCTTTTAGAAATTAGCTTATTGGGGTTAAATAAGCTAACCAATAAGTCATTCACCAAATACATCAATAGCTTTTTAAGATGATCCAAAAAGTTAACTTTTAGTCAATAAGCTAAAAAACCAACTGAAAAGTTGTTTACCAAACACCTCCATAATATTTTTTTGTGTTAGTTACTCACAAAATCTAGAAATTTCTTTAAATTTTCACTATTAATTAAAATTATAACTTATCAGTAAAACTTCAAACCTTAGATCCGCTAATGCTTGTTAGTAATAGTATTGATAAGTAGAATCAGGTTAGTTGATCTAACCTCTTAAAGGTATTTATAAGAAAAAATAATAATTATTATTAAATATTTTTAAATAAAATATTTATACAAATAATTCTTTAAAATAATAATTAACGATTATTTTTGCCTTGCTTATAACTTATATCGAACAGCATCTAAAATAGGCGAATTCAATTTGTCATAGTAATGTATACGAGCGTTGTTAATTGAATGCATTGAAAGATTTAATGTTTAATTTATATTTAAAATAAATTAAAATTTTGTGTATTTAATATTAATTTATGTTCTAAAGTCAATGGGTAGTTGTAATTTAGTAATATAATTATTTAAATATATTTTTATCTTTTATATATTTAGATATATATACACATATATATATATATATATATATATGATAAAGTTCATGAGATAAATATACATTTTAAATAAAATTATAATGAGTTCATAATTATGTAATTCGTATTGTATTTATATATTATTTATAAATTGTTTCTATTCATTGTTTTATTAAGAGTGAACATTAATAAAGCGAGAAAAGACTAGTACACGTTATATTTTTTCTTTACGAAGAAAGTAGTCGATCTCATATACTAAATTATAAAAATACTTAAACAAACACGTGAACGCTTATTAGATAACAAGTTTACTCAGTAAACAAACACGTGAATGCTTATTAGATAACAAGTTTACTCAGTTAACTCTATATGAGAATTTCATTTAGAATATTACTTGCGTGCCTATAGAAATACTTATTACAATGATTGTATAAGTGATCATTTGACTTGAAATATTCATAGTATTTCATATAGAGATTACCATATTTTAATATTGTTTATGCCTTATTCTAGTTAAAGTTAGCTAAATCGATTATTATTGGATATAACATGAATTATATAAATATAGTTAAGTGATCAATATATGATTTATCATCCTAAAGTGATTAGAGAGAATGTTACATCGTTTTCAATGAGTATTGATTTGAAAAATCTTTGGCGAAGGTGGATTGACACATTGAGAATAATTTTTAAATATCATTAATTGAATCAATTACTAATGGTGAAGAATTAACATAATTAGACTTAAATAGAGTATACATTAATTATATGATTTATGTCTAATTAGAATATTGTATGATCAAATAATTGAATTATACAAAAAGTCATCCACGGAAGATTAGTCAAAATTACTTTGACATTTCTAAATATTTGGGTAGTCATAATATGTTACTAAATGATAAATTATTTAATTAGAGAATTAAAGCTAAATTAAAAAAGTCCAATATATCTAATCTTAAATAAGATTTAGAGTTATTTTTTATATATTGTCAATATATTTAGGAATTTAATGGATCACACACGGAGAATGTGTTGAAGAGAAAAAATGTATTTTAATCAAGTTGGACTTAGTTGTAAAGTTTGATAAACTTTAGGATTAACTATAAGATATTTAATAGATAAGAACCAATATGATATATTGGATCTTATTTGGTAAAGTTTAATTAAAATTAAAGTTTTATTTCAATTAAATTTCTAACTAGTCCACAGCTTATATATTATAAATAGTTTTAAGCTCTTAAAGAGTTATCACTTTTTGTCTAACACTCTCCTTACCATTTATAGAGTTTTGTCAACACATTATGTGGATATCGTTAGAGGACGAACACTTGTGCAACTATAATGGTTGATATGAGTCAATTTTAGAAAGAATTTGAAGGAAGTAATAAGAAAAGAATCTAGCTTCACAATAACGTACGAATTATAATTAATGATATATATATATATATATATATAAAATCATGTTGGACCCTAATTTTTTATTTTTTATTTATCTATTTATTCATTGATTTATTTTATTTTATTTTCTTAGAATTTAGTCATTAATTTAGTGAGAATGAGTAGAAATTAGAGTTATTAAATAGAGATGTTAGAATTAAATTAGTGTAATGGTCATAAGAGACAAAAGAAGGGGCAAAATGGACATTACATTCAAAGAAGGGCAAAATTGGAAGAACAAGACAAATGAGGGATATAATTGGAAAGGCAAGAATAAAATGTTGTCTTGAATTAGAAGAAGAGGAAGAAATCGTGGGAGAGAAGAGAAAAGAATAGAAAACGTAGAGAAAAAAGAAAGAAGAGAAAAAGAAAAAAAAAACTTGGAAGCTAGGGAAAGAAGAGAGAAAATCATGGAGGAAGAAGGAAGAAGATTTGGGTTAAGCTTAAGATAATTTTAAGATCTTTTCTTCTTGTTTGGGTAGAAAAAGAAGTAGAGAATGAGTTTGTGTAGGAAGAAAGAAGAGAACCCGTTTTGATTTTTCATGGATTTCTAAACTAGGTTTTGGTTTTTCTAACCTAGAGGAACTATTGGTAGGTTAAGTTTAAGTTCAAATTTATTATTTTGATTATTGAAGCTTTATGAATTTCCATTTGAATTTGGGTTAGTGTCTATTTTTTTGGATAGCTTTATAAGCATATCAAATATGAGCATCCATTGTATTTTGTATCAAGTTAGTGATGTAGTTGTTGATATGTAACTAAAGCTTTGTTCAAACTCTATTTTGTCTTAGTAATGAGATTGAGAATTGAAGAAGTTTCTTTTGCATATGTTCATATTTACCTTTTGGTTGAGTTGTTAAATTGTTAGGGTTGGAAATGGAAGTGCATGATAGAGTTGGATTGTTGGGTTCTTGGTTGTGATTCGGAGGTTTTGTCGCGGCGAACCTTTCCCGAAGGGTGTTTTGTGTTAAATTTTGTAACTTCACTGCGACGTATTTTTCCTGAGAGGTACATGGATTTGATATGGGGACTTCGTCGCGACGAAGCCCGACTTTCGCCATGGTGTATTTGTCCCGAAGGGTACATCGGCTTGACCTTAAGCCTTCGCTGCGGCGAAGCCAGGCTTTCGTCGCGACGCATTTGTCCCAAAGGGTGCGTTCGCTCAATCTTGGACCTTCGTCGTGGTGAAAATAGGCGTTGACTGCGGCGAACTTTTTCCGAAGGGTCCTTAGAATTGATTCCTCAGTTTTGCCGCAGCGAACCCGCCAATGCTGACGTTGAAATTTTCCTTACAAATTGACTGGTTTTAACTTCCCGCTCCCATGATCTTGACCTGACCATCCATTTTGTCGTCTTGTAATAAGTAACGAGACCCGGACCTAACAAATCATGTTATAGAATTTAAAGTGATCTTGACTTTCAGTAAATCAAACAAAAAAGTTTAGTTCTTGTTTTACTTTTTTTTTTGGGTAGGATTGGATCTTGTTCCAATTTTTCAATATTTAAATAGCTTTTTAGTTGTTTTATTAATATTGAAAATTTGAAGAAATTTCCATATTTAACAAGAAATCAATGCTAATTTTAAATTTAAACTAAAATGAATAATAGGTTCAAATTAAACGAAACTAATTCAAGAAAATTTGATTTAATTTCAGTTAATTGGATCAATATTTAATAATTTATTTGCGATAAATAACCAAAAAAAGCATATCAACAACTTTTATTTTTCTCATATAATATTTTAATACATGAAAATTTATATATAAAAATATACTTTAATTATGTTACAAATAATATTTTAAATAATTTTTATAGAAAAGTAATATTTTTGACTTAGCGAATAAATTAAAAGAAAGTAAATAGTTTGATATTTAGTATGACAAAAATATTGAGCTTGTAAATTAACAGGCATGATAATTGACACTAACTATACTCTTCATACCAAGACATTTTAAAATTTTCAATAAAAATAAATAAAGAAAATTTATGATATAAAATGAAAATTATTTTAAATTATATCAAAAAAATCTTTAACTCAAATTTACTTTGAAAAAAAAATATTATCCAAAGAGATTAAAAGGCATAAGATTTCAATGTTCAAAATAAGTAATTTAAAATTTAATATTCTACAAAAACAAATAATTACTTTATCATTGGCCCAAGTGAAGTTTAATAAATAAAAGTAAAATACAATTTTTGTTAAAGAGAAAACTAATAGTAATTAATCAAAAGGAAAAGTTTGAATGAATTATTTAATAGAAAAATGATAGGATATTATTTGATTATATTAATTGGAATTATCTATTTTGTTGTGACTATATTTTGGTGCTTAAACAAGAAAATTAATATTATTTTGTTTTAAAAGTGGAGATTACATCAAATTAAAGCATTATTGGTCGAAATCACGAATTTTAGAAAAGTGGACATATTACTATAATGGATAAGGCGAGATCATGCTTAATGTCATATTCATTCCAAGAGTTTGAATTCAAAGAAACTTATTTCCATTCCTATTATGAAGGATTTAGATTTATTTTAGATAGGAATCTTTGCAATATATAAGGAGGCTAGGTTTTGACTAGGAAAGAAGACAAAACACAACCAACACTTCTACATATTTTAATTCAAGTTTTTTTTGTTTTGTTTTCTTATATTTTATGAATAATTAATATTAATTAATCTAATAAATTAATTTAATGTTGGTTATTCTATAACTATTCGTAAATTTAGTAATACGTAATTGTCATGAAAGATTCATACAAGTAGCAAATATGTTATTTATAAATTTGCATATTTAACTTATGAGAAATAAGAAAACTAAATGTAACTATCCCAATTATTTAATTTAGAGTTCAGTCTTTTTTATTAAGTTTATTGCTATCATTTAGTTGATATGTAATGTTATTATACTCAACCAATTGATGGTAATTTTTAATATGAATGTTGAGTTTGAACCAATGAATTTAGTAAAATTTGGGACTTATTATGGTTGTCCTAATATGTTTTCGACTAACAGCTTGAATTGTAAAAATTATTCTTTTTAAACCAATGATTAATGTTATAATTAGATGAGATATTGATGATGTGAATATTTGCTAATTATATTAATGATTTTGTTGATGTTTTGGATAAATATTCATGTGGAAAGGGTGGAATTTAATTAGTTCTATGTATTTTGGGCAGGA
>JAOSBM010000007.1:12956060-12968419 GCA_027568955.1 Erythroxylum tenue
GACTTATACCTGGATAAGTCGACTTACAGGAGATACAAGTCGACTTATAGTACTGTATAAGCATAAGTCGAGTTACACAAGGTGTACAAGTCGACTTACACTTACAACTTATTCTATGTTGATGTTGGGCATAGCATTTTCGGTGATCAACTAAAAAGGTTTATAATAGGTTTTTGTTTGAGGACTTCTCAAGACCACAGTTTAACGTGGCTACACACATAGGGGAGTGTTCTATGACTCAAATGTTCTTTTATTTCTTAAAATTCTTGATTTAATCACTTGAGATATTATTTTCTTTGTTATCATTTGTTGTTTCAAAATTCTTTATTGAAGTTGGCATGAGATGGTCATACTATTGTGTGTGAGATAACTTCTTTGGGTGTGAGTATAAGTGGATAATGTCAAAGAGTGAGTGATGTCGGCTCTGTAATATCCTTGTATAAGCCTATTATAGTTCACTGAAAGTTGATTAATCTGAGTGAGAGCCCTGCAAACATAGTTTGTGTGTGTCGAACTGCGTTAGCAAATTTCTAGTATTGATTTATTTGCTACGCATTTAATTTTTCTACTTGTGATCAGATTCTACAAATCATAATTGCTAATCCAATTACTTTCACATAAACACTTGTAAATCTCAGTTTGAAGCAATCGCAACAGAACTGGAATTTGGTGGAATTTCTTTGACCTTTGGGTTTTTCAAAACCCTCATAGATTCTCAACATTGTCTAGCCAGACCTTTTATTGATACTATCAAATGAATGTCTCCTTAATTCTCAATTTCTAGTATTGATTTATTTGCTATGCACTTAATTTTTCTACTTGTGATCAAATTCTGCAAATCGTAGTTGCTAATCCAATTACTTTCACATAAACACCTGTAAATCTCAGTTTGAAGCAACCGCAACAGAACAGGAATTTGGCAGAATTTCTTTGACCTTTGGGTTTTTCAAAACCTTCAGAGATTCTCAATTTGTCTAGCCAGACCTTTTGTTGATACTATCAAATGAATGTTCCCTTAATGTTCGTCTTTCTTACATGTTCTTATCACTTATGTGCTTACTAAGTTCTCATAGCGTTTAGGATTTTTTATTTGGTACTATAATTTTCTTTGTTGATTATTCACTTTTTTTTTAATGTCTTTACCTTTTTATTCTTTAATAATAAGAGCAATGTTCAGTTAAAAAAATAATTCCAATAGTAGGTAAGATTGGACCTATCTCTTCTATTTTAGGTTGATTTTGTTGCTTAATTGGAAAAATTAACATTTATTTTATTTTAAACGTTGTCAAGTGGAGATTATATCAAATTTGGATTAAAATATTTAATTAGAGCATTATTTATTAAAGCCACAAAATTTGGAAAGATGAAGTTAAAGATGACAGATTGTTGAAATTGATAAGACAATCTCATGTTTAGAGTTAGACTCACACCACAAAGTTTAGTTTAATTAGAAGACTTATTCTCAACCTTATTATATGGGGATTCTAATTTGTTTAAAGGATTATCTCTGAAATATTGATAAACATATAGTTCTAGAGAGGAAAAGAACATATACACACATTATTATTTTTCTCTTTTCTGACTTTGGTCCTATTTCTTCTATTTTTAGTGAGAAACTATGGCTATGAGTGGATAAATTAGAATTATTTGATTCATAGGGAATCAAAACTTTAGTTTTTACCTAGGGAGCTTTTGTTCTATACTTGGATTTTATTTTAATTCAAATATTTCTTGTTTCTGGTTCTTCTATTCCATGAGTAATTACTATTAGTTGATCAACTAAAATAATTAGTGTTAGTTATTCTATTGTTATCCATGAGTTTAATATTTATAATAGTCATGAATGATTAATACAAGTAACAAGTAGGTTATTTATGCAGTTGCATATTTAACTTATGAAAAACAAGAAACTAAATTGAATAATTATAGCTTTCTTAATTATTTAATTTACGGTTTATTCTTTTTCATCAAGCTTATTGCTATCATTTAATTGATATGAAATATTATCTCACCCAATCAACTAACGATAAGTTTTGATTTGAATGCTAGGTCTAAATTAATTAACTTAAGAAAATTGAGACTTATTATGACTATCCTAATAGGTTTCAAACTAACTACTTGAGTTATGAAAATTTATTCTTTCTAAACCTATGATCAAAGTTACAATTGCATATGATCCTTCTGTTAAATCAAAGTTGGGTAAAACTGAATTTTTCACTTTTATACTTAATTGATTTATTTTGATTTTTTGCTAATTTAAGCATATTAGATAATTAATTACAAATCTCATTCTATTTTATCAATTGAAATTAAGAAACTATTTTTTGGTTCTCTTAGGATTCGATTTAGTTTTACGACTATTACAAATCATTTAGTGAATCAGATATCAATTTTGAGGGCTTTGATAACTCATTAATTTTAGCGTCATTACTGAGGAACTATTTTAGTTTCTTAGCTTTCTTGCTTTATTTTGCTGTTTACTACTAATCTTTTGTCTTGTATGACTTGTTTTTCTCAAACATATGAGTTACAAGTTAATCCAGAGACTAAGAAGATAATGTCTTGTTTAAGGAAAGAGAATAAGTAAGGAAAACTTCATTCATCTCCAAAGGTGAAGTAGAGATAGATTTAACAATTGGTGGAGAATTTATTTTTCAAGAAGTTGAAAAGAAGATGGTAAATCCTAACAATAGAATATTAAAGGAGTTATTGCACTAAATTTCAGTTAACAACCCTTATGTATAAGATTTCTAGATGTTAAAGTAGAGTTCAAACTGAAATGTGGTTTGATTTACTTATTCCCTATCATTGCTCTAGAATAAAGCCATAAGGAGTAACAAAAGAGAAAAATATTCTTAGAGACTTTTTGTTCTTATTGAAAGATAAGGCAATACATTGACTTTATTATCTTCCCTCTAGCTCATTAACAACATGAAATAAAATGAAAAGTTTGCTCTTGGAGAAGTTCTTTACTATAACATGAGATGTTAATATAAAAAAGGAGATATGTGGGATAAGAAAATTCATTAGAGAAACATTATACGAATATTGGGAGAGGCTTAAGGAATTATATGCTAGCTGCCCAGACTATTAGATTCCTAAGTACCTTTTTATTCAATAAATTTATGAAGGGTTACTACCAATTGATATGATTATGGTAGATGTAGCTAGTATAGGAGCAAATAAAATACTAAAAGTGACTAGGAAATTAATTTTAAATATAACTAAAAATTCACAACAATTTGGAATAAGGGTGGGTGGATTAGTTAAATGAGTGAATGAGGTAAATAATGTTAAACCTTGGGGATATATCTTTAGATTTAACTACTTTAATTCATCAAATGTTTGTAGTTCAATTGTAATATGTGCAAGTATGTGGAATATGATCATTTTTTAGGCATCTTACAGACATGTGTGCTACATTAAAAACAAAGGCAAGCCTTTGAAATTTAGGAAATCAAATTATTCAATTAGCCACCACTATTAGTAAATTGGAAGTGTAAGCATCAAGAAAATTATCTTCATAAATAATGGTGAATCTTAAGAAGAATATGATTACAATAACAATGAGATATTCAAAGGAAATTGAATCTAGATCTTTCTTACCAATGGGTTTAGAAAGGTATGAAGAAGGAGAGAAGAAAGATGAATCAGTGGCTCAAGATGCAATAAAGGTAAGATCTAATTTGTCTTTGCCTATACCAACTAATGTACATGTACCTCTTTTCTTATGCAAGTTGGATAAATCAAAAGAAGAGAAATATAACATAGAGACCTTAGAGATCTTCAAAAAGGTGGAGATCAAAATACCACTTCTAGAAACCATCAACCAAATTCTAAAATATGCAAATTTCTTGGAAGAAATATGCATAAGTAAAAGAGAGAATAATTTTAGATAAGAATATATAATCTATAATAAATAATAAATTACTAGAAAAATGAAAAGATCCATGTATGTTTACATTTCCTTATGTCATTAATGATAAGGAAATTGAGCATGCCATACTAATGATTGGTGCATCTATTAATGTCATGCCACACTCAATTTACAAAGCTTTAAACAAAAATTCTTTACAAGAATCAAATGTGATTATTCAGTTAGCTAATTGTTTTTATTCGCATCTTATTAGTATTGTAGAGGATGTTTTAGTTTAAGTTAATAGTTTGGTATTTTTAGTAGACTTTTTCATATTGAAAATATATGGAGATAGTGTAGACCATTTAATTTCAATTTTGTTGGGAAGGCCATTTACGAAAACAACTAAAATAAAAATTAATGTGGATGAAGATGAGGTACTCTTTCCATTGATTTTGATGGAGTGATAGTAATTATGCAAGATATTTTTGAAGAAGAAAGCACTAGTACTGATTTAGAGGTAATGATAAATTCGAAGTCAATGAGCAAGTTGATGAAACTTATGAAGTTGTAGACTCATTATCAGTTATGCTAATAAATTGGAAAGCTTTAAATACTAAAATTACTATCAGTCACTAGAAAATATTGCCTTTTATTTGTATGTTCTGAAGACAGAATTGAAAGCCTTACTTGATCACATAAAATATGTCTATTTTGGTGAAGAAGAATCACTATTTGTGATCATTTAAAACGGGTTAACTAAAAAGCAAGAAGAAAGGCTAGTAGCACTTTCAAAGGGGTATAAAACTACAATTGGTTGTAGATTACCTCATATAAAAGGAATTAGTCCAACAATTTACATACATAGGAAAATTTGTGATAGTGAAAGTTAATCTAATAAGGGAATCACAAAAGAGACTCAATCTAATAGTGAAAGATGTGATCATGAAAGATATTCTAAAGCTTTTTGATGCAAGGATAATTTTCTGATTTTGGATAATGAGTGGCTAAGCCTAATTCATGTTGAGCCAAATAAAAATGTGATGACAATGATAAGAAATCAAAATGATGAGTTGGTGCCAATGAAGGTGAAAAATAGGTGGCACATGTCGTAGATTTTAGGAAGTTTAATTTAATTATTAGAAAAGATCATTTCCTATTACCCTTTATAGATCAAATGTTAGAAAGAATTGCTGGTAAAACATGGTTATGCTTTTTAGATGGTTTTTTAGGTACTATCATATAGCAATTACTTAATAAGATTAAGAAAAATACTAACTTTACATGTCATTTTGGAATGTACATCTTTAGGCAAATGCCCTTCAGTTTTTCTAATACTCCAAGTACATTTTAAAGACCTGTGATGAGTATTTTTCTAAGTATATTGAGAATTGGATAAAACTATTTCTGGATGATATCACTGTTTATAGAGATTTTTTAATTATTTCTTAAATCATTTATCTAAATTTATCAAGAGATATATCAAAATTAATTTGGTGTTGAAATATGAAAAATGTCATATTATAGTTGATCAAATGCATCGTTTTAAGATATATGATTTCATCTAGGGATATAGAAATTAGTAAAGGTTGATTTGATTATGAACTTACCTTACCCTACAAATGTTAGAGAAGTTCAATCTTTTCTTGGACACACAGGATTTTATCGCAAATTTATTAAAAACTTCTCAAATATGGCTATACCATTATCAAAGTTATTGCAAAAAGATATTCTCTTTGAATTTGGGAAAGAATATCATGAAGCTTTTAATAAGCTCTAGGAATTATTGACAATGTGTTTATTATTTAACCGTCAAATTGGAATCTACCATTCGAAATCATGTATGATACTGATAATTATGCAAAGGGAATTGTTTTAGGCTAAAGGATTGGGAAACAAAGTCATGTCATCTATTATGCCTCAAGAACAATGGATGAGAAGGAGCACTTACCAATCTTTTTTGCTTTAGATAAATTTAGATCTTATTTGCTTAGCTCTAAAGTTAATATGTATTCCGACAACACAGTATTAAAATACCTTAAGAAGGAGTCTAAATAGAGGTTAATACAATGGATTTTATTACTTCAAGAATTTGGTTTATCAATATGAGATTAAAAAGGAGCAAAAAATTCATTGGCAAACTATCTAAGTAGGTTGGTAAGGATGAAGATATTTTATATTTTTTTGAAACTTTTTACAATGAGCAATTGTTCCAAATGAAAATACATAGACCTTGTTAATAATTTGGTTACTGGAACTTTATCTAACTACATTAGTATGTTTAGGAAGAAAAAGGTAGAGACTGAGGAAAACTATTATGTTTAGGATGAACCATATTTATGGAAGTTTAGTTCTAATCAAGTTATTAGACGTTGTATACCAAAGAGTTACCTTAACTTTTTGCCACAATTATGTTTTTAGAGGACACTTCAGTCTTATAAGTATTACTAGAAAGGTTTGGATAGTGGTTTGTATTGGAAACTTTTTTTAGAGATGCCCACTTATTTTTGTAAATATTGTGACTATTGCCAAAATACAAGTATAATGTCTCATAGAAACAAAATGCCCCAAACCTTCATTCTTATAATTGAGATATTTAATATATGGGCATTAATTTTAAAGGCCCTTTTTCCTCCATCTTATGGTTTTTTGTACATATTTTTAGCAGTTGATTATGTCTCAAACTGGGTGAAAGGAAAAGCAACCAAGATTGATGATTCTACTATTGTTAAAGGTTTTATAATGTCTTAATATTTTTAATACATTAAGAGTTCTAAAAACTATTATCGGTGATCAAGGGAGTCATTTTTTCAATAGAGTAGTGTTGACTTTATTTAAATGTATGGAGTGCATCATTGAGTAGCCACCACATTAGACAAGTAGAAATATCCAACAAAAAAGTGAAATAATTTTTTAAAAGACATTGAATTTGAGAAGAAATATTTGGATCTTACATCTAAACGATGCTTTTTAAGCTTACTGTATTGCTTAAAAAACGTTGCTATGAATGGCTCCTTATTGATTGATTTTTAGTAAACTTTGTCATTTACCTGTAGAGAGAAAACATAAAGCTTATTAGGCAGTGCAATATTACAACATGGACTTGAACAAAGCTAGGTAATGAAAAAAACTATAAGTGCAAGAATTAAAGGAGCAAAAGTTGGATGTTTATGAGAATTCTAGAATTTACAAAAGAGAAAATCAAATTGTCTTACGATAATATGATTTTTGAGGAAGCAATTTGTGGTAGGAAAGAAAGTGTTATTATATAATTCTCAATTGATGCTCATGACAGGCAAGTTACATTCTTGATGGAATGGTCCTTTTATCGTCATTAATGAATTTTCTTATGATGCAACGCAAATAAAAAGTTCAAATACTAGAAAGATCATTAAGGTGAATAGATACATATTGAAACCATTTTATAAGGATATGGTGGTCTTAAGATTGATGGATGTTAATTTGGCACTTCCTTAATGCTTAGAAGATAGAGAAGAAAAAGCTCCATCGATCCAAACAACATTAAGCAATTGTGTTCTTTAAGAGGTAACCCAAACATGATAATTTTATTAGTTCTATTTTACTTATTTATAGGTTTCATTTCCTTGCTTTTATGTAGTTATTTTATTGGTTTAAGGGAGAAATTGGGTATTTTAAGCGGACTGCAATCTCACCTTATACAACTCAACTTTTAGAATAACAAATCTTTAGTTCTAAATTGTCAAAATTCATAAAGCGAGATCTTGCCTTACGTAATTCAGGTTTAGTATAACATTCCTTTAAATTTCAGGATGCTAAAATGAATAAGGTGACATTACACCTTATATAACTTAAGTTTCTAGTATTAAATCCCTTCAGTTCCAAATTATTAAAATGCATAACACGAGATTACGCCTTATAAATATTAGTAGATTGTTTTTTTAAGGAATTAATGAATTTTTAAATAAATAAATAAAATATTTTTTAAAGATACTTTTTATATTTCATTCAAACATCAAAAATAATAAAACCCCAACTTATTCTTATTGTTTTTATACAGCTTCCTAATAGTCATTAATCTCCAACATTCCTGCCTACGTCATTTGCTTTCAGCATACCTCTAAGCCATCGGTCCAGCAACCATCCTACTTCCAGTCACTGATCTACCCTTAGCATTTTGTATAGTTTCTTTTGTTCATTATAAGTTTTTCATTAACTTTTATAGAATTGGGTTTTATTATTATCAATTTTCAATTATCAATTTAGGTCTTTTCATTTTCTTAGTTATTTTCTTGGTTAATTTTAGTTGTTTTATTTTAATTATTCACTTTAGTTATTAATTAGTTGCTTTAGTTTTTTTCTAGGATAGTTTTTTACTCATAATTGCCATAATAATGGGAATAATAATAAAATAGTGACAAGCACTAAATTTATGACTAATGTACTTGATAAAAATCTTTTAAAGACTATACCGACCATTAGTGCTCATTGAAAGCATGCTCAAATAGCCAAGGGCATGCTTACTTTGCCACCATTTGAGTCTGACCTTTATAGGCATAATACCGACTATTTTAAAGAGAGGAAACAAAGGTATGTTGCTCTTAAAACCTGAAAAATTAATTTAGGTAAGTATATGCATTACCCTTTTTTTTAGAGGAGTTGAACATTAAGGAAAAATGTAATTCTTTAATTGATGATATAAATTAGAGAAAATTTCTGCAAATTAGATGTCCAATGGTTATTGAATTGACTAGGGAGTTTTATATTACCTTTAAATTTGATAAAGTAGATAATTTCACTTTACATAATCCTATTATAGTGCAATATAGATTAATGGATAAACAATTTAAACAAAGCGTCACTCAATTCAGTTTGGCTTTAAGGTTTATAATTGATGAATATGCCAATTTTAAGTAAAATAAGGAATGTGTTATGGACTATGGTGATTTTGATCCTTTAAAAGTTGAGAATCATATCATCTAAGTCAATCTAAAGGAAGTTGTCTTAAATAACTTAATGGGTTTATTTGCATAATTCTCTTGATTTTAATTATTTAAGGAGGAAGGATATAACTTAGATATGTACTAAAGCTGAATTATTCTTTATTTAGTGCATAGTATGAAAGGTTCATATTAATTTGGGTGTGTGGTTACCTATGTAATTTAACTATGCTTTATCATCTAACCAGAATTTTGTCTTAGTTTCTTGATTACTCACTTGGCTATTAATCTTAACTTGCCTAATATTGCTAACATTGATATGTATATAACTTGTGAGATGGAATCCTTAAATAGTTCTTATTTAAGCATGATGAGGTTGGTAGAGAAATAGATAAAGCAATTCTGTTATGTGTAACATGATTGCCCCTATGGAAGTTTTCCATTAGATCAATACGAGGATTCAAATGTTGAACAACCTCTATATCTTTTAGTACCATTGAGTCAGCACTAGTATCATTTTTTATTGGAGAGGTTGGAGAATAAAATTTATAAAATGGAGAAGAATTTGGGAGCTTTGCCTTAGTTTATAGGAGTGACACCTCTATGTCCACCTATATCATAATGCATTAAGTTCCAGATGTTCACAACTAAGGGGAGTATTCTAAACTTTCACTTATTTTATGTTGATTAATTTTATTGAATGTGAGTAACTTATATGTATAGGGATGATATATGATTTAGATGTGGGGAGGGTTAAAGAATATACCATGTTTGAATATTCCTTTATTTTTGGTGGTGAAATATGTGATTTGTGATTAGATTCTTGAATATTATGATTCATGTATGTTGATTATTCCTTGTGGCAGCCTTAAATTTGTTTATTGTTGTATAGAAATAGGTCTTAAGTTATGATACACGTTTTGTTTGAGTTTTACTACATGGGACAGACAAACATGATTAATGCTTTCCATAAATTACTTAAACTATCTCATTGGTTTTATTGAATGAAAATGTGCAAGACTTGATGCATTTTGATAACCGTGTCAGGTTTTGAGCCAAAGAGCAATTCATTACATTTTTGTTTATACATCTTCCTTTATTGTGTGTTATTAAACATGGTTTGCTAGAAATTGCTCTTCATATGTTTTAAGGCCATATTTTTTTTATAAGTTTGTGCATGAAGATGATAAAGATACTTAAGTATAACAATTTTTGACTTATAAAGCCTACCATAATTTTTACCCTTAAAGAACCAATTTAAGCTTTGAACTTTCATTTCTTGCATATTAACCTTGTTACAAACCACTTTTCCCCTTCTTTTCATTGATTTTCTTAATAATTTTGAGCCATCGAGTTGAAAGAATTGTATAAAACTTATTTGCATAGCATTTTAACTACTTTTATTGATTCAAGTACAGTGTTTTGATTTCTCAGTCTTTGTAGAATGGGGAAAAGTAAAGTAAAAAAAGAGAATCTCATCTTTGATGTTTATGTTTTTACAAAAAGAAAAAGAAAATTAAAAAAGAAAAAGAAAGAAAAAAATGATAATGTGATTTAAATTATACAATTTGAATTAAGTGAATACCAGACTAAATTGAGTTAAAACTTATATGGATAAGAGAAAACTTGTGAAATAAATCACTATCATTTGATTTGAAAGTTTAATAAACCCTAGATACTTTTGAGTGCATAGAATGAAATCAATAAGAGGGTGTAAAGTCTTGCTTCATTTTATTTTGATGGAATTGATGTGATGTTTTATTCTAACAATTTATCCCGTGTGCTTATTTTCTTTATTGCTACTTTATCTTAAACCTTTAATTTATATTAAAATTTGGGACATTTTTGGATAACATGAAAGATGATAAGAGGCTGCTAAGAGGATGATTGATATATTGAATTGATGTATTCTTGAAGACAAATATGACTCTTGTGTGGAAGAATTTGATAAGGTTTTATTAAGTGATATTAATTGGACTTATCTTTTTGTTTTGGATTGATTTTGGTGCTTAATTGATAAAATTAATATTTATTTTATTTTAAGAGGTGATAAGTGGAGATTGGATCAAATTTAGCTTGAAATATCCAATTGAATCATTATTTCCTAAAGCCACAAATTTTAGAAAGATGGAGTCAAAGATGATTGATTGCTAAAACTGATAAAACAAGATCTTGCATAGAGTCAAACTCACTCTAGGAAGTTAAGTCTAATTAGGAGACTTATTCTTAGCCCTGTTATCTAGGGATTTTAATCTGTTTAAAGAATCATTGCGAGAATATTGATAAAAATGTATTTCTTGACAGGAAAATAGCATGTTACATACATTATTAATTTGCTTTTATTATCTTTCTTCTATCTTTGATGAGAAACTACAGTCGTGAGTGGCTAATCTGAATTTTCTGATTTAAGGGAAATACAGAACTCGAATTATGACTTTGGGAGGCTTTGTTCTAAATCTGGATTTCATTTTAATTTAAGTATTTCTTTTTCATATTCTTTTATTCCATAAGTAATTAATATTGACTAATCTGATTATTCTGTTGATATCCATAAGTTTAGTGATTCATAATTGTCATCAATGGTTGATAGAAGTAGCAAGTAAGTTATTTATATTTTTGCACATTTAACTTATGAGAAATAAGAAAACAAAATTGAGTAGTTATATCTATCTCAACTATTTACTTTAGGGTTTCGTCTTTTCTAGTAAGGTTATTGTTATTGTTAATTGATATGGAATGTTATCATATAAATTAATGGTAAATTTTGATTTGAAAATACTAGGTTTAAATCAATTAACTTGGAAAATTTGAGACTTATTATAGAAATCTTAATAAGTTTAAGACTAATGGCTTAGAGTTGTGAAAATTGAGACTTATTATGGAAATCTTAATGATCAAAGTTATAAAAGATCTTTTCCTAAAACCAGAGTTAAGAAAATTGAATTTCCCAATTTTATACTCAGATGATTTATTTTGATTTTTATTAATTTAAGTGTATTAGTTAATTAATCATGCCCCCCTTTTATTTTATCAATTGAAATTAAGAAATTAGTCCTTTTTTTGTTTTGGGATTCGAGCAAAATTATGAGTTTCATACCGTACCGGCTGAAAAATGGTGAAAAATTATGTTTAAAGGTACCAGCCATTGGTATCGGTTGATATCGATCAGTTGTGCATGGTATCGACTGGTATTTAAAATACCAATCAAATATCGGCCGATACCATAAACTTTGAAAAATAGGGGGGATTGTTTAGCAAAATTGTTTGAAAAATTCCTCCCGCCTCTCAATAGTCCCTCCCCTCCTTCTTTTTTTCAAAGTTTTTTACATTAGTTATTTTGTTCAACTTTTAATGTGATTTTTTATTTTTTATTTTTAAAATAAAATAAATATTTTTATTGCCAATAATAATTATACATTAAATAAAACTTAAAAATAAATCATTTTTATGTAAATTTATTTTAATCTTTTATATAATATTATTAATAATCTATTAATAAAATATTTTATTTTTAAAAATAAATAATTTAAAAATTATTATATAAAATAATATTTATTTTATATATTTAAATTATTAAATAAAAT
>JAOSBM010000007.1:12998300-13018415 GCA_027568955.1 Erythroxylum tenue
TTATCTCAAGGATTAGGGAAATAATAGTTTCTTAAAATGCTGAGATGGAAAGAGTGAGTGAATGAGAAAAAGATGGACGTCACATATTGTCGTTCCGTCTTCGACGTCTAATAGACGTCGCACAATGTGTGTCTTATTCGACGTCTAACAGACGTCGCGGAAAGCTTTGTCGTTTCCACGACGTCTAATTCATACGTCGAACATTCTCCTACGGTTTTACGACGTTTTGATAAACGTCGAAAAATCACATATGCTTCCCCGACGTTTTCCGTAAAACGTCGATAAAACTGTTTGCTTACTCTCCCTTCACCGACGTTTGGTGCGATGTTTTCATAGACGTCACAAAAGACTATCTTCGACGTTTGTATAACATTGGCGACGTTTATAAAACGTCGCAAAATGGGTATTTTTCTTGTAGTGAATCCAAGAGCCCCTAGGAGTCCAACAATGTCATTGAAGAAGGGAAGTAGCATTGGAATCAGTAGTAGTGATCACAAAAACTGTCCTCCAAACCAATCTGAACAGGTTAAGCTTGTAGGATCCGACCTTGATTTCTTTGCGCCTGCGTCTTTTTCAATGAAGGAAAAGAGTGGTTGGCAATAGACTTGGTATGCACCAACCAATTGAATTACTATGGCAACATTGGCAATGTCAAGTAGCCAATATGGGTTGTAGAAGCCCAAACCTGTCAGGAGGTTTCCAGGAGACTTGTCTCCAAAAGCTGCATATCCAAAGCAGCCACAAGACATATAGAAGACGGTTGTGACTATAACACTTAATAAGCTGGCTTTCCTCATTGTCTTTGATTCTACTGGTGGAGATCTGATTTTTGTCCTGACAATGTAAAGTAAGCTTCAAATTACAGTTCTTACGTAAATGTAAAGAGTTTTTGCATGTCTTAACATGTATAAGAACCTGAATTTCAATAAGGATGATTGCGTATGAATAGGCAAAAGCAATGTCTCCAAGTTCCTGGAAGCTTCTCCATAGCTTTGGGTTTCTGTCACTATTCCGATGCTTACACCTGTCAAACTTCCCATGATCTTTCCCGTTTCCTCAACTTTAGCAATTCCAAGCCCAAGACCAATTGTTGAGTAAGTAAAAGACATGACTGCAGCGACAATGGACAGCCACCGTACTCTTAAAGATGCCCTCACGAGGATTGAAGATTGCGCCTTCACTGCGCAACCTAATGAGCAGAAGATCTGGTTGAAGCCTTTCGTCGAGCACTTCCTTCACTGTTCATGCAGACTTCAGCTATATGAAAATTTTGCAACTTCTGGTCTTCAATTTGTTATCCGAATGTATCACCAAATTTGTAACAAGGATACCTCATTAATTTATGAATGTATGGCTACAGATTTGGTGTAATTGAGGAAATGAATGTTGCTCTCACTTGAAACAAAACCTTCTGGATTTCGCAAGCTCTCTGTTTTGTATATATGCTACTACTCACTCTTCGAAAGTAACTTTACTTCTGGAAAACAAAACTAAAATGACAATGCAAGCAGATCAAATGAACTGAATTTGTAACTTGTGTATTGATGAATTTGTGTAGTTTTCACTCTCATTCTAATCCTAAACTAGCTTCAGGTTTTTTTTTTTCCAAAAAACAGAACTTCAACTAATGCTTCTTCTCAACTTCTAAAAATTGCTACTGGAAATCAAAAATAAAACATAACAAGAATGCTGGAACTTAAACTGAAACTTTATATTGAAGGTTTTTTAGTTTTTTTCATACATCCGAAAATGAAAAATGATGAGCTTTATATTTAGCTCTATCACATTCTGATACAATTTTGAAAACTGAACTGAAGGATAAAAGCTTAATCTGATGAGTAAAACTAGACTAGTACAGACATTTCTTGATTTGGCAAAACACAAAACCAACTTACTTTGTCTTTAGCATAACTGAAACTAACATTAGTAAAAACTGAAACTTGTAACAGTATGAGCAGTAATTGATTTCTTCAACAGCTGCTTGGTTCTTCAGCAAACAATATCCTGACATACAAATCCGATTGTCAGCCAAGGAATTGAGATGCTCCAGCTACACGTGTGTTGTTTAGCTTTAACAAAACTTGATTTCACTAATTAATCTTCCTGGAATCTTGCTTCAGACTTTTGCTATTCTTCCTGCTCTGCATTTCTTCTTCTGTTATGTTCTTCTTCATGCTGCAATTTCAGAGTTGTTCATAGCTGCTTCCATCCTCTCTTCCTCTTCCTTTTTGCATTGAATTTCACTCATCAGAGTCTGATCTTCATTCCTTCGACCTATGCACCTCTGAATTATGTCAAGTATTATCATTTTCAGCTTCCATTGTTTTTTGAACTCCCTCAGCCTTCCTTTCACCTTTCTTTTCCTTTTAATATTTACTGTCATTGCTAACTCCTCCACCAATTTCATCACTTCAAGCTGCACAAGACAATTCAGCACAACAGCTCCTCCTTTGTCTTGTGGAGCCTGCACACCAATCATCTTCTTAAGGGATTCAAACCTCCACCTTGGTAATGCTTTAGTGAATACATCCGCAAGTTAGAAGCTTGATCGACAAAAAGTCATCTTGATTTCCTTTTCTTCAATCAATTCTCTAACATAATGATACTTCACTCTCATATGCTTAGTTCTCATATGATCAGAAGGGTTTTCAGCCATTGCAATTGCTGCACTTGAATCATAGTATATAGTCACACATTTTCCTTGCAATTCATCAACATCCATCAAAATCTTCTTCAACCATTATGTTTGCTTAGCTGCCATATTAACAGCTACATACTCAGCCTCAACCGTGGATTGTGCTACCACCTTTTGCTTCCTTGAGCTCCATGCAAAGATTCCAGTCCCCAAACTACAATAATATCAACTCCTACTTTTGCAATCATCATTTCCAACATAGCTTGCATCACTAAATACATACAATTCCACATTTTTTTTCTTCCAAACCATATACCATAATCAACCAAATGCTTTACATATCTCGATACTCTCCTAGCATACAATGCATGATGTCTAGACGGATTATGATTGAAACCAGCTAAAATGTTGATAACACATGCAATGTCGGGCCTTGATGCACTTAAATACATTAATGAACCAATCATGCTTCTATAGTAGGTTTCATCAAATTGTTCACCTGGTTTTGTAGCCTCCAACTTCAGCTAATGCTCCATTGGTGTTCTCATGCCACTGCTGTCCTTCAAACCAAATTTGTCAATTAATTCCTCATCATACTTCCTTTGATGAATGAAGATGCCTTCCTCTCTTTGCTGAATTTCTAAACCCAAGAAGTATCTCATCTCTCCTAAATCGGTCATTTGAAATTCTGATTTCATTGAATCCTTGAACTCACTCACAAGCTTATCTTCAGTCCCTATGAGTAACAAATCATCATCATACAATGAGCATATTAATTTCCCTTCGGCATAAGTCTTAACATATAGTCTTGCTTCACTCTTGCTTCTCTTAAAACCATTTTGCATCAAGTAGTGGTTGATTCTTGAATACCAAGCTCTTGGAGCTTGTTTCAAGCCATACTATGCCTTTATCAATTTATACACCTTATGTTCTTGCCCCTCCTTCATATAACCTTCTGGTTGCTTCAAGTATACTTCCTCATCTAGCATTCCATTCAAGAATGCACTCTTGACATCCATTTGATGCACTCTCCACCCATTGTTTGCAGCTTGAGCCAATAACATCCTCACCTGTCCAACCTTGCTACTGGAGCATAGGTTTCTGTATACTCTATCCCATACTCTTGCTTATATCCCCTCACAACTAGTCTTGCTTTGTATTTGTTGATTGAGCCATCCGGATTTAGCCTCTCCTTGAAAATCCACTTCGAATCCACCACTTTGGTTTCTGGACTTGGTAAATCCACTAACAGCTAAGTTCCATTCTCTTCAATTGCCTTTATTTCTTCATCCATAGAGCTCTTCCATACTCCTTGCTTGATTGCTTGTTTGAATGTCTTCGGCTCTGATCCTGCAAGCAACACATGTTCAACAATTGTCAAGGCATCATCGGGTTCTTCTTCATCTTCTGCTCTGTACTTGAAATAAAAAATATGGTTATTTTCTCTATAAATTGATGCCAAGTCTCTTGTTTTGTGAGCACTGTTTGAGCTTGATGTGTCTTCTTGAGAATCTGAGCTCAATCTTTCACTTCCAGGACTTGACAGATTCTCGTCCTGAGCTCTATCACTATCAATGCCATTTGTGCTTTGTGGATCAGAGTGAGGTGTCTCCTCCTGAGATCTATCACCTCCAAGGTTGTGGTAATCATCTGCATCCTCTCTTACTGGTTCATCTACATTTGGTTCATTTAATGGAAATTCAATTCCTACTCTCCCTGATCTTCTATCATTGAGCTCTTCCCACTTCCATTCCTCATTTTCATCAAATCTTACTTCTCTTGTCACCAAAATCTTCCCTGTTTCTGGATTGTAAATTCGCTATCCTTTTGATTCTCCATTATAACCCATCATGACTCCTTTGATTGCTTTCTCATCTAACTTAGTTCTTTTAGCTTCTGGAATATGCACATAAGTTATGCATCTAAATACCCTCAAGTGTTGCACCTTCGGTTTCATTCCAAACCGAACCTCAAATGGAGTTTTTCCATCCAATGATCTGGTCTTCAATCTATTCTGCAAATACACTGTTGTATAACATGCTTCAGGCAGAATTTTCTTGGCACTTTCATTCCAACCAATATTGATCTAGCCATCTCCATTATACTCCTATTCTTTCTCTCTGATTCTCCATTCTGCTGTGGTGAGTATGCAACAGAAAATTAATAGAATATCCCTTCATTTTCGAAGTATTTCTTCATCTCATTTGAAATATATTCACCTCCCCTATCACTTCTCAAGCATCTCACCTTACTTCCACATTGGCTTTCGGCTTCAGCTCTCTAAACTTTGAACAATCCGAACACTTGATCTTTACTTTTCATAAAATAGATCCATGAATATCTTGATGCATCATCAATGAATTCTACATAATACTTGCTTCCCCCAGCAGATAAAGTATTCATTGGTCCACATACATTAGTGTGTACCAATTGTAGGCTTTTGTTTGCTCTCCAATCACTTATTGGATAAGGTAAAACATGGCTCTTCCCTTTTGCACAAGCCTCACACATGGATTTTAACTTGCTGCTCAATGGAGGTATTCCATGAACCAAGCCCTTCTTCTGCATATCAATGACATACTCCAAATTAGCATGTCTATATCTTCGATGCCATAGTTGAGTCACTTCTGTCAATGAGAAAGTAGTAAATGCTCCATCCACTTCTTGCATTTTAAGCTTGAAAATTCTGTTAACCATTGGAACCTTATGCACTAGTTCACTTTGCTCATTGAAAATCCTACATTCCATCCTCAAAATACACCTTATACTTTCTCTCCAACAGCTGACCAACAATAATCAAGTTTTGATCAAGTTCAGGGATGTAATATACTTCATCAAGGATTGTATTTCCTGCTCTTGTTTCCAACTTCACAGACCCCTTCCATGTAACAGGCAAGATTTTACCATTTCATATCTTAATCACAGCATTAACTCCATCATTCTTCACCACAAATGCCTCCTTCTTCTTTGTCATGTGGTTGGAGCAACCACTATCTATCAGCCACTCACATTGCTTCTCATTTTTCGCTTCAGACTCACACACACTATCAGCAGATTCCATTTTCAGTTCTTGGCAAACTTTTGCTACAAAAACACTCTCTTCGGTTATGGCTTTCTTTGATTGGTTTTTGGTTTGTGAAGGTCCAGTTTAGGTGCTTGGCATGCTTAATTAGTTGTTTTGAGAAGTTGAATGTGTTTGTGGTTGGGAATATGACACATATTCAATCATCGGGTTTGAACATTGAGGTTGTTAGCTTGATTGGTTAGGCAATGTTGGTTGAGTAGTCTAATGAGTCTAATGTATTGAAACAGTTTAAGATAGGTTTGGTTGAGTCATTTGAGGATAATAGGCATAAGGTTGAGGGATCAAGGAAGGTTGAGCCAATTGAGGTTGAAACATATGCGGTTGAGGTATTGCAAATGGGGTTATGCAAGGTTGAGCTAGTTAGGATGGTGATGAATTTCTGGTTCTCCTGCAAAGTAAGCTTGATGTGTTTGTGTTTTAGAGGAATGTTGGTAAGGCTGTGGTTGAGATGACATCAAGTTTGATGAGGTATTTGGTCTTTGCAGAGGATGTATTGGTGGTGGCTTGCCAAAAAGTGAACTTTGAGGATTTTGTTGCTCCTTCATCCATTTTTGATAACATACCCTTCTAATATGTCCCCTTTTTCTGTAAAAAATGCACTCAACATTGTCATTCAAATAGCATTCTTCAGCAGCATGGTTGTTTCTCCCACAGAACCTACAATTTGCAAACATGCCCCATCTAGTCACTCTTGATCCTCCTTACATTCGAGTGTCTTTGTGTTCAGGGTATTGGCTGGAGTTGTGGAAGTTTGAGTAAGGCATTTGAGGTGTGAATTGTGTTGAGGGATACATATGGCTCGAGTAAGGTTGGTTCTGAGAATAGGAATTCATCTGATGAAAGGGTTGATTGTTGTGCAGCAGATTTGATGAATGCTGGTGGATTTGAACTTGTGCAGGTTGTGATTCAAAGGAGCTTTGGTGTGTGTATAGCTTGGAAGGTTTTCTGGTGTCTTGAGCCTTTCAACCTTTAGTGCATACTCTTCCCCTTCTCTTCTATTTCCATGTCTTTCCTTATGCATTTCCAAAACATTGAATACTTGCTCCAAGGTGACTGATTCTGGATCATTTGAGAATTGCCACTCCACCGGTGCTACACTTGCCTCAAACCTCAATGGCAATCTACTCAGGAATTTATCTACCAACCTCTCTGTGCTTGTGTTCTCCCCAAACTCCTTCAGTTGCTGCACTAAGTTCAGAAATCTAGTCTTTGCTGTTGACGCACTCTCTTCATCCTTCATTGAGAAATTTTTGAAGCTTTCAAGATTGCTTGTTTCCTCAGCCTCAATATTTGAGTTGATCCCACAAACTCCACCTTCAATGTATCCCATAGCTCCTTGACACTCCTACAACTTCCATGCCTGAGAAATATAGATTCACTCACCACCGATCTCAAAAAAACTAGTGCTCTGAAATCTCTATCTCTATCTTGGCTCAATCTTGTCAGATTTGCTTGTGTTGTGGCTCCATGATCTTCTGCTACTCCTTCAGTCACTACGCTCCAACAGTCACTAATCCTAAGGCAATCCTCAACTCGAAGAGCCCATGCCTTGTAAGTTCATCATTAAAGGATTCACACCTGTCATGGTTTTGTTCGGTCCAGACTACGTGAACCTTGAAGCTATGATACCACTCTTGAAGATGCCCTCATGAGGATTGAAGATTGCGCCTTCACTGTGCAACTTGATGAGTAGAAGATTTGGTTGAAGCCTTTCGTCGAACACTTCCTCCACTGTTCACGCAGACTTCAGCTAGATGAAAATTTTGCAACTTCTGGTCTTCAATTTGTTATTCGAATGTATCACCAAATTTGTAACGAGGACACCTCATTAATTTATGAATGTATGGCTAGAGATTTGGTGTAATTGAGGAAATGAATGTTGCTCTCACTTGAAACAAAACCTTCTGGATTTTGTAAGCTCTCTGTTTTGTATATATTCTACTACTCACTCTTCGAAATTAACTTTACTTCTCGAAAACAAAACTAAAATGACAATGCAAGCAGATCAAATGAACTGAATTTGTAACTTGTGTATTGATGAATTTTTGTGGTTTTCACTCTCATTCTAATCCTAAACTAGCTTCAGGTTTTTTTTCTTCCAAAAAACAGAACTTCAACTAATGCTTCTTCTCAACTTCTGTTACTCAACTTCTAAAAATTGCTACTGGAAATCAAAAATAAAACATAACAAGAATGCTGGAACTTAAACTGAAACTTTATATTGAAGGTTTTTTAGTTTTTTTCATACATCCGAAAATGAAAAATGATGAGCTTTATATTTAGCTCTATCACATCCTGATACAATTTTGAAAAAGTACTGAAGGATAAAAGCTTAATCTGATGAGTAAAACTAGACTAGTACAGACATTTCCTGATTTGGAAAAACACAAAAGCAACTTACTTTGTCTTTAGCATAACTGAAACTAACATTGGTAAAAACTGAACCTTGTAACAGCATGAACGGTAATTGATTTCTTCAACAGCTACTTGATTCTTCAGCAAACAATATCCTGACATACAAATCTAATTGTCAGCCAAGAAATTGAGATGTTCCAGCTACACGTGTGTTGTTTAGCTCTAACAAGACTTGATTTCACTAATTAATCTTCCTGGAATCTTGCTTCAGACTTTTTCTATTCTTCCTGCTCTGCATTTCTTCTTCTGTTATGTTCTTCTTCATGCTGCAATTTCAGAGTTGTTCATGGCTGCTTCCATCCTCTTTTCCTCTTCCTTTTTGCATTGAATTTCACTCATTAGAGTCTGATCTTCATTCCTTTGACCTATACACCTTTGAATTATGTCAAGTATCATCATTTTCAGCTTCCATTGTTTTCTGAACTCCCTCAGCCTTCCTTTCGCCTTTCTTTTCCTTCTAATATTTACTGTCATTGCTAACTCCTCCACCAATTTCAACACGTCAGGCTGCACAAGACAATCCAGCACAACGTATACCTAATCAAAATCAAGAATCTGAGACAAAATTACTTCCATGATGCCAAACGCAATCACATAAGGGTTGGCATTCATTTGGCATGGGATTTTGCCACCACTTGTTGGGCCTCATTTTCGAAGCCCAACTATCAGTCTGGAATTGAATCGAAAAACGTAAGTGGGTTCCTTGTAGGGTTATTTTCAATGAAATCTCCTTAACCCTCATCGATCCATCCTCATCCTCATAACATCTCAAGCCACAAAGGCGAGCCCACACAATAAAATCACAACAATTACAATTGGCTTTTTCTAGTCTCTAGTTTATTTAGAACCAAGAACCACCCCATTCGGAGGTCTTTAGCTCAAGATATGCCTAAAAATCCAAAGTATGTTCATAGCCCAATTATGCTCTCCCAACCGACCCCTCACTTTCTCACCATTAGTCTTTTGAAATTTAACACCAAAGGCTATCAATTTTTTTGGGAGGGGTAGCAAAACGTGTTAGGAATCTATTGCCTCAAGAATCACCTCAATCGGAGGTCGGACGAAGAAGTTATGGCCAAACGAATCCAACATGTTCATGACCTCACTCACCTTGAACATGCCTTGGCGCAATTGCCATAACTCTCTCTACAAGTGTCGGATTGACTTCGTTTTTCGACGGTTGGAAAGAAGACTTCTATATCTACAACTTTTGTGAAGACGTAAAAAAAGAAATTTTTTCATCTAAAGGGTCAAATACACGGATCGTGTAGACCAACACGGGCAGCCTGTGTAATCTTCGGGTGAAAATGTGTCCCTGTGCTAGAAACACACGGCCTGTGTAATTTTACATGGGCAGGCCGTATAACCTTCGGGTGTAACTAAATTTTCACCCTCCAAGACCCCTACAAAGGATCCTAACCCCCATCCTAGCATCCCCTTTACTTATAAAGCTATAAAGACGAAATACAACTTTCATGAAGGCAACTTTGGCTAATTCTACCTAGATCGATACAATTTTCCCTCGGAAATCAGCATACACATTTTACCGTCATGAAAACTTGGAATTTATCCCAACTTCACTTCCTTTATTACATCATTCAAAGCAATTCAACTTCCAATTGGAATTCATCCAACACTCAACCTCAATTCATATGACTGCTCATATTCAATAACATCTTATCATTCACACAAATCCTATCTTTCTTTTCCATAATTCACTTATATATATATATAACAACAATTCATATTCAAAGTTCATCAACTCAACTCATATCATCCATACACAATTCATATTTCATTAACATCATAAGATAAATGTTTACAAAATTTAATGGCATTCCAAGCCATATTACATCATCAATATCACAAATCCTAAATACAACAAAAGATACAAAATCTCATAATTCTCAACATATGTCCAAAGTCTTATTTTTTTGTACATCCATCCAACTTAAAATACAAAATATGCATAATCAAACGAATGCCTTGACTTTCTTTCATCCGATCTCTTTCTCATCACCTGGAGATGGGAATGAAAGGGGGTGAGCTTACAGCTCGTGGGTAACACGTTCATAACCAAGAAACAAGTAAAAACCATTGAAATAGTTATTTCCTTTGTAAAACTCACATTGAAATCCATGTAACATATATTTCCCAAATTCACAACTTATCAAGCAATTCATAAACATCATAAATCATGATTCAATGCATCATCACATTAAACACATTTGATGAAATTTTTGCTTCAAAGCATAATACTCAACTTTATCATATCTTAACACATCAAAATGCAAATACACACATAATTGGCTCGAGGATTTCGTGAACAAAACAGAGAAACCGAAGTTTACTCCGTTAACGAAATGAGTCCATTTTTCGGATCTCGTGGGCCACAAGTGAGCAGCCGGAAGAAGGCTTGATGTCGACGTACACGTGACTAAGAAACGGTTCCTCTCTCTCCTAAAGACAATCAAATCACATACTTAATTCAATCATTCACAAGTTCATATTCTCATGCTTTTTCTTCTTTCCATTTAATCAAAATGCCATGATACAAGGCATAGCATAATCATGCTCACAATTCAATTTTTATCACAATGTCAAACATCAATATGCATAACATAACATAATACACATCGTAACAATTCACAATTTATCAATTTAAGCTTATACACACATGTAAGCAAATTCTCAAATCAATCAAAAATAATAAAGCAACATTTAATTGAAATCCTTTTATTTTCTTGATTTAGAAAGAAACCTTAGTAGCTCATTACTCAAATTATAAACATAAAACCCACCTTGAAATTCCTTGCTTAATACTTGTTCAAAATGCATCCCCTCTTGTTCCTCTTTCCTTTATTAATCTCCTTTATCAATGGAAAAAATCCCCAAATCAATAGGAATTCAAATTGGACAGCCCATAACACATAATCACAAAATTGATCTTAGAAAACTTAAACCCATACATTTCTTAAGCTCCATGAACCAAAAGCTTTCTAAAAATCCAACAAGTCAATCATACTTTTACCTTGATCCTTCACCAAATAAAGAGTTTCTTGGCTTGAATGGAAGCTCTCATCCTCCTCTTCCTTTTTCCTTCTTGAATAAACTTCAAAATCCCTCTTGAAAGCTTAGAAAAATCAAGACCTAGTTTTTTCTTTCTTCTTTCTCTCCTCTCTCCATCGAAGTCTCTCCTCTCTTCTCTCTTTTCTTTGTTCTTTTCTTCTCAATTTCGTTCCTACCTCTTCCTTAAAAGCCAAACAACCCTTCTTATTACAATTATGCCATTAATGAGTGAACCTTGACCAATTTACCCTTACATGTAAGCCTTGTAACTTAAATGGCTTAACTGGTCTTCCCAAAAAGCCCTCATACATATACACTCTTGCTACTTAATTCAAATAATCCATATTTTAAAATCCTACCAACATCAACATAATAATTAACTCCAAATCAAATAATTAATCTAGCAAAACCTCAAAATCATTTGAAATCATGTTTAACTCCTTCCAAAAATCAAGACCTTTTTCTAATCATACAATTGAAGGAATTTGATAGCACTTCCTTCTAAAAAAATGTTCCTCATTGTCTCAATTTTCTAATGACATCAAAAATCATTCAATTTGGTTCAAAAATCTGAAAGTTATGCACCAAACAATTCGAACTATTCTTATACTGAAACAATATTTTGTGCTCAACTTTGATCCAAAAATTGAAATTCTTAGAGACTGAATTAAAACTCGATTTCATCAAACAATTTGTAGCCTTATCTCTCTAGTTTAATTCAAACTAAGAATCATCTCATTTAGATAACTAGAGCAAAAGTTATGGCTAAAACACTTAAGCATACTCAATAAACATGTTTCAATTACACTTTTCTAGCTTTTAACTTCCAACATATCACATATAACCCATCTTAAATCTAAACCATCTTTTTTATTTCATTTCAAATTAAAGAATTCTCTTTTGTTTCTTTACACATAAATGATCACCAACAATTTCTCATTTAATAATTCTGGCATCCAAGAAAATTCGGGGTCCAACACCACTCTTGTGGAAACAATTGGACCTTTTGACAGCCTTGTAGCATCAAATTGGAGAAACCATTTAGCCCATAAATTTTTTGAAAAAGATTACGAATTATTCCTGTAATACGTAACGGTATCTTAGTTACGTATTTTAGATCGCACGTGAAAGGACAAGAAATGAAGAAATGTGGAAATACCTGATTTCGGTCTCCGTAACTTCAAACGAGCTTTTCAAAGCTGAAATGAACGTAAATCTACCGCCGTCTTTATGAGAACTCCTCCCAAGACACGGGTAAGGTCTTTCTACAGTTTTCTCAAAACGAAAGCTCTCTTAACGGGTCAGAGAATGCCTATGCTTACGATTGATTATATGAGTAACTGCATGAGGTCTTAACCTTTATATATAGCTTCCATGGTAAGCCAAGAAGATCCCATAGAAGTATTTTATCTAATAATCAATTTGTGCATGTGTGAGAACGTGGGAAGAAGACCATGGCTATTGATTATAATTACTTAAAAATAGGAATGTAGTTCTTATTTGATTTTAGCATCTGTTTTTATTTTCAGTATTCTACCTTATCATTTGTCCTGAGAAGTAGGGAAGTTGTTAGCTTTCTGTTGTATATAAATCATTGCTCATTCATGAATAGAGGCAAGCAATATTTCAATAATAACTTACTGGTTTATTCTCACCAAAAACATAATATTACTTTATAAATTTCTAGCTTTGATTGGGACTTATCATTGGTATTAGAGCTACTCCTCATAGCTTTGATTGATTATATGAGTAACTGCATGAGACCTTAACCTTTATATATATCTTCCATATCGGGCTTCCCCATCACAAGGTTGATATGGGTCCGGTCCACACTGATTGGAATCCATTTTTCACCCAAAATTTGATTCATTGATTTAGATCATTTATTGGGCCACTTTATTATCTTTATCTAGATCAAATTATGTAACTTAACCGATAATTTATTGAAAAACTAAAAAATGCAATTAATAATTGTCCAACTTATGTAAAGGACTAAATTGTCCAACATTGTCCCCTTTGGATAAGCATTAATTGCATTTTTGACTCAAGTTTAAAAACTCGGTTAACCCACGCTACTGAATTAGTCGACTAGGTTTAAAACAAAACATTTGATCCAAAGATAACGAAAATCTATCATTCCTTCCTGTAAGGATTTCGATGCCAAAAAATATCAAATGCATGTGTCATATGTGACACAGATCCAATACAATCACGTATACCTAATACCTCATTAACATGAATAGGAAAATGGAGTATGGCAAACTAGAATGATACCTTTATAATCTAAATTATATCATCTTTGTTTGTAGGTCTGGATTTCTTCAACTTTATGCTAAACTACATTAGAGAAATCTTGTTTTAAACAAAAAATTTGATCCAAAGATAACGAAAATCTATCATTCCTTCCTGTAAGGATTTCGATGCCAAAAAATATCAAATGCATGTGTCATATGTGACACAGATCCAATACAATCACGTATACCTAATACCTCATTAACATGAATAGGAAAATGGAGTATGGCAAACTAGAATGATACCTTTATAATCTAAATTATATCATCTTTGTTTGTAGGTCTGGATTTCTTCAACTTTATGCTAAACTACATTAGAGAAATTTTGTTTTCTCTTACCGAATGCTAAATAACATTAGAGAAAACTTGTTTCCTCTCAGCAAATGCTAAACTACATTAGAGAAAAACCTTTGTGTTCTCCAACTGAATGCTAAACTGCATTAGAGAACCTTTATGGGATTAAAAACTTTTATCCCCTTATGTCATGTCAAATTTCATAGATACCCGTATAAAACCGTATGCATCTAAATGACATAGGTATAAGGTCAATCTGTATATATGCTCAATGACCTTTAAACGCTTAAGATCGACACAAATCTTAAGACTTTCATACGTATTATGACAATGTATGATAACATGTATTACTAAGAATAAACGATGACTTTATTGATGAACCATGTCATAATACATTAAAATGTACAAATGTACATGGAGCAAACATAACGATCCGCTAATTAACAGTATCTAAGGACGCCTAAACACCCATATTATAAACTTGTGTCACAAACACAAGTGGGCGAAGTCCTTTAGTTAAAGGATCGACTTACAGTTCCTCAGTCCTTAAATGCTCCAAACCTTAATGTCACCTTTTCGTATCAACACCTTTATGACCAAATAATTGACCTTTAAATGCTAAAACCTTGTGATATTCTTTGTTGTTCTTAAACAACATGGCAAGAAGATTACCACAGTATAACCAAATGGGTCTAGTCATTGAATCAACCACAGGCAACTCAAAAATCAAGTTTCTGAGCTAAACCACATGTGAAGCAGCCTCATAGCATACACTCTGCATGCATAGTCAAGGAACTTACCCGTGTCTACTTGGCACACTTCCACAACATTATACCATCTACAAACTTAAAACTGTAACCTTAAATGGACTTTCGATCATCCGGACACATAGCTAAAATCTGAATCTGAATTCCCTACAAGGTTTAGTCTGTTAACTTTTCTTTATGTCAACATATAATCCTTAATTCACTTTAGTATCTCAATACTCGCTAGACTGCATTCCAATAGTCTAAACCTGGATTAACTAGATATTGACCAAACAGTCAAATGGTGAATCCAATGCCCTACCTAGTACATAGCCGAGCATACATCAGGTTATCAACCGTACTAGCATATAGAACATTCCTCATAACGTCTCTCTTTACTTTATTCTTTGGATATTGTGCCAAAGATTATCTCTCACTATGAGAGATAGGTGTTATGACAGGTGTAATGTTAACCGTATTAAACCTTTGTAACACCTACTCAATTTATGCATTTTATGAGAGGTCTGATGAGTGTTGAGATCTGCCCCGATGAATCTGAATACTTCGATTGCGCCAAGGTCCTTCATGTCAAAGTTCTTGACTAAAAGTTGATTAACCTCATACAACATGGTCAAGTAATTTGATGTGAGCAATATATCATCTACATGCAGTAATAGGAAGATAACTTTGCTCCCCCTGACCTTATCGTACAAGCATCTTTTTAATTTTATTTTTCATGAAGCCGAAAAAGGACAAACCTTATCAAATGTAAGGTATCACTTTTAGAAGGTTTGATATAAACTATATATTGATCTGCTTAACGTGCAAACCATGTTAGTTCTATCTGATCTTGAAATCCGTCAGGCTGTACCATATAGACCACTTCATAAAGGTCTTTACTTAGGAAAGTAGTTTTGACAACCATTTGATGTAACTATATATCATCATAAGCTACAATTGTCTTAGTCACTCAAAATGTATCCTACGAGGATACGAGAGAAAAGGTAACATAAAGTTAACCTTTCTCTCTGAGTGAACCATTAGGCAACTGAACGATTTCATAAACCGTTGAACTCTATCCTGAAATCCTTTAGGTCTTAAAAATTCATTTACAACTGATGGGTTTACAGTTCCAATGCAAATCAATGAGCTCCTAGACCTTACTATACTTCATGACTTGCATCTCGTCATTTATCGCATCCTACCACACATTCGCATTGGGCCCAAAAATTGCTTCTATAATAGTAACTGGATCCGTGACATGTCTAATATCGTAGTCCTGTACACCTGATAGACTATGTAATCAGATGGAATAACAGGTCATCTCACTCTAATGGATTTACTTAACTGTATTAGATCTTGTACCCCCAAGAACCTATGTGTGTATAGGTATGGGTTCCTGTTCCTATACAGGCACGGTACAAAGACTTAATTGCACCGAATTTAACTGTATGAGTAGCAGGTACATGATAATTGTAGTATCAGCCCTGTTATCATCCGAAGGCTCAAAGAGCCCACCATCATCATAGACATCGTATTCCAAAAACTTAGTTGTTTGTGATTTCACTATTCCGATCCCTCTTTCTCTATAGTAAAAGATGTAGCTTTAAAGTGGACAAGATATCTTACTAAATAGCAATGAGCGGAACGAGCATGCAACCTTTCTTTATAAGGATTATATTACCTCAGTAGGGTAGCCCCATATACGAATGTTTGTAAGGCTGGGTGTTTACACTTCTATAAGTATAATAGCCCTATTCTGCATTGACTTCAAGTTCTAGGGCGTAGTTATGCCTTTCTGCAATATACCATTTTGCTTAAAACTACTAAACATAGTGAATTAAGTCACTATTCAAACTGATTCCAAATATCTAGCAAACGGACCTTTTAAAGTCCTAAACCACCATGTTGGCCATGATATTCTCCTCCACGGTGAAACCTGACTATCTTGATGAATTTTTTCAATTGGTTCTTAACCTTCAGTCTTTAAGCAAGAACATATAACTGTAATGGGAATAATCATTAATAAATGTTAAAATACCATTGGAATTGCACAATGCAACTGTATAAGGTCTACTGATATCTTCATGCATCAGATTCAACAAGTTATAAACACAAGTTGACCTCAATATCCTTATTAGTCAACTTACCCATGCAACAGTCACCACACGTTCCTAGATCATCATAATCTAGAATTGAGAAATGCTTTCCTCGATCAATCTCTCAACCCTAGCTCTAGAAATGTGGCGTAAACATTTATGCCACACTATGTATGACTTCTCATTCATCAGAGTCCTTCATTCCATAACTTGTTTAGCAAGATACAAAGAAGCATTTATCTAATTCGGGGTAAGACATATTCTATTCAAACCATATGACAAGAAAATTGTACCGTTATGTTTTACATTAAACAACTGTACAACATAAGTATTAAATACAAAACATTAACCCTCTTTGTCCAAACTTGATCAAAATATCACATAGAAATTGTGTCATGTAAAACCTAAATAAACCTTACTACAAGGTTCAGTACATACATTCCCCATAGATATTACTTCTACTTCTTCTTTGCCGTCAACCATCAATTCCTCCTTCTCTTTAATTTGACTTTATCCTAGATATGAACCACTACATTGTGGAAGTACCTTGATCAGATGCTCCACTTAATAGCCACCAAGTACCTAATGTGACTATCGCAAATTAGATTCATAAATTGATAAGCCAAGGAGTAATATGATGGTCTCAGTCTTTCCTTTTAACCTCATACTACTGGTTTCTTTATGTCATGCGGACCTTTACTAGCACTGGTTTGACCAACATCAGCATATGGAGAAGATTTGAACTTTCTACCTTCGATTCTAGCAGGCTTCATCTTTTTCTTCCCTTTAGTTGCTTCGAGGGTTGTAGGAGTAACAAACTTGAGTTTCTCTTCCTCAGCAACGTAATGGGCTATCAAAGCATTGAAGTCTCATTCCTTATCCAACGAGTAACATGTCATCACCAGATTACTAAACTCTGGAGGGAGTGTATTTAGAGTCTAGTCAACAATGAAGACATCAGGAAGAGGAATATTCAACATCTTCAATCTACTATGAAGATGAATCAATCTCGATATGTAACCCATTACTCCCTTTTCTCCCATATACCTCATGGAGAATAATTCTTTAGTTAAGGCACTTGTCTCAACATTAGGTGAGATTGTGTACCTCTGGGAGATATTATCAAGAAACTCCTTCGCTATATCTATTTCAGGAAGTCCACTTAGCAGATGGTTAGGTATGGATCTCTTAATGGTCATTAGATATAATCTTTATGAGCTCTCGAGCTTATGGATGTAGGTGGAGATGACCTATCCGTTCGTATGGTCATATCAATTCGTATGGTCATATCAACCACATCTATCTCCATAGCATTCAATACATCCTCCGTCCACTTCTTCGTATTGAAACCACTCAGGGTTTCAATGGTGACAGTGATTTAGTTGACTGAAAAGGTGACTTCAAAATGATAATTTTTAAATCAACACAAATATTGGATAACAGCGATACTCAAAGCTATTAAATAATATATTTACTGAAAATCTGATCACACATATTATGAAACACCTTTGCGCTGAATACAAAATATATGCAATTAGTCCTCCATATAAAAGCGATCAGAGTACAAACTATCAACTTTTATGACACTACCACCTTTAGGCGAATAGATCACTTGAGCAACAACTTTCCTCCATCTAATGCCTTTATTCACATCTTAAAATGTTATGTAAGGCCAAAACCTTTGGGCAGAATAACCAAACATAAAATCAGAGACATCCCATAATATGCAAGCAGAACAATTAAAATTACTGACTTGAAATGCCACTTTGGTGACTACATCCTCATCAGCACTCAAAAAGTCCAAAAATACAAAGGATACATCTTTATGTTATCCTCACATTCTTTATGGGCATATAGTATGTGACAATGTAACATCAATAAATGCAAAAATCTGAATGCACAGTTTCATTGTCACACACTCGTGCTTAAGACATTCTCTGAAAACTTCATTTGAGACTTTTGTAAAAGAAAAATCTCAATACAGTGACTATCATGCATCACCAGACACTGAATTGACCACCCGAGACACAAAAACCTCATGTATCTCCCTTATGGCAAGTTCGGGCTTTAGAATGTCTTAATTCCTTTTCCGATCAACTATCATGCAATCCCGAACATTAAACTTAAGACCCGAGACACAAAAACTTCAAGAATCTCCCTTAAGTGATGTCCGAAGCATGAAAATTCACTCGAAATCGGATTCAGAATACCTTAATTCCTTTTCTAGAGTTAAACTTTAATTTATTACTAATGTAATAAATCTAGAAAAATAGAAAAACTTACTTTATGAATTTTCCGGACTCAAAAATTGACCCAAAACACTCGAGGCAGCCTTATGGGAAATCTGAAATTTTTTATATTTTTTAAAAATACTGTAGAAAAATCAATACAACTGACGTAAGCACTACGTTAGTGCATTGTAGCGCTAACGTCATCCGCTGACGCCAACATGACATCAGCTACGCATGGCAGCGACGCGCCCCAACAATAAATGTTACATGCTCAGCACAGGCCCCACGAGCACCCAAGCACACTTATCTAATCACGTGTGCATGCCACAACACGGTCCACTCACGTGTCAACCCGTGACTGCATGCGCCCGACGTACCACCCCTTAGGGCGGTATTGTGCACCATCGAGTTGCTGAAAAGTTGCGATTTTCAGCAAGTTCCGAGATGGTTTTTTGCACTCTTGGGCCCATTTTTGCCCCGTTTCTCAAGGTTATACACGTGTATATTACTTTCATGCAATAAAAAGCATGAAAACTGAGAAACAGAATTTAAATCTCTGAAAATTTTATGGAGAGAAAATCGAAAAATCTTCATTTTTAACTACCCGATCATGTCACCGCTCTGATACCACAAGTAATACGTAATGGTACCTTAGTTACATATTCTGGATCGAAAGTGAAAGGGAAAGAAGCAAAGAAATGTGGAAATACCTGATTTCGGTCTCTATAACTTCAAACGAGCTTTTCGAAGTCGAAATGAGCGTGAATCCACCGTCGTCTTTGCGGGAACGTCTCTCTGAGACACAGGTAAGGTCTTTCTACAATTTTTTCAAAATATAAGCTCTCTTAACGGATCAGAGAATCCTTATGCTTACGATTAATTATATAAGAAACTACAGGAGGCCTTAACCTTTATATATAGCTTCCATATCAGGCTTCCCCATTGATCGATTATTTCTGCAAGTGCACAGATTCGTTCTAGTAATCACACAGCAAATATTCTAAAGTCGTCTCCCTCAAGGACCAATTTATTCACTAATCAACTTAACTCTAATTAATCCCGTGATATCAACAGAAATGATAAAAATGATTTGAGAAGGTGATTAACTCAATTGAAAACGATAACAAAACAATTTGAAAAAGGTTTAATTAATGATTAAGGACTAGGGATCGAGGTTCACCTATTTAAGAGATTAAATTGCATAACATGAAATAAGTTGAATGCAGGTTATGAAAACAGTGCCCTAATAT
>JAOSBM010000007.1:13043410-13062912 GCA_027568955.1 Erythroxylum tenue
TTCATCTTGTTCATGGTTTTATTATCCTTATACCATATCCTGTATGGATTGGAATGTTGATTTGGATATGTTGCTTCTGCTGCAAAATGATTTCTAAAAAAGTTTTGAAATCTACCGTTTCTCCAAATAATGCATGCTTTCCTTTTCCGATCCAACAAGCCTTACTCAAAAGGATAAGATCATCTATGAAAAAATAAGCTTGTTAACGAAAGTAGCTTACACTTGGAGTGATACTTGAAGTTGGGGGCAATAAAAATTTTGTGCTTCAGTAAAAGAGTGAGAAGTTTTATGCAGATTCAAAATAGGTAAGCAAAAAGAGGATCCCCTTGCCTGAGTACTCTGTTGGTTTTGAACATCTCTATTGGACTTCCATTAATCAGTATCCCAAAAGAAGTAGTGGAAATGCATTCTTAAATCCATTTGATAAACATCTGGGGAAATCTTATGACTTCCATACTCTAGCTGAGACTATCAAAAGCCTTTTGTGTCCCTTTTAATTGCACAATTATGTAGAGTTTTACCTATTGTATACCTTTTTAAGAGCTCTAACAATATTATAATGATATCTCCCATATACCTATTGCTCATGAATGCCCCTTGGTTCTCATTGATGATGAAATGACGTACAAATTTCAGCCTATTTTCTAATACTTTAGCAATGATCTCATAAAGAAAATTAGTACAAGAGATAGGTTTGAAATCACCCTAAGTTGTAAGGTTAGAAAACTTGGGAATTAAGCATGGAAAAATCTTTTTAATCTCCTTAAGTAGCACTCCTTAATTCCTGTACAACTTCTTTGATGAATTTCCCTATTTTATCCTATGTTTTTTTTAAAGAAAAGCCCATTCAATTTATCTAGAAGTGGAGCCTTTGAACCATTCATTTTAAAGACTACTTACTTTATTTCCTAATCAGTGACAAGTCTGGTTAGGAAAATGGCTTCAAACTCAGGAATCTTGGATGGGGAAAATTGCTTAAGATCCTCTCCATAATCTTTAACATTCCCTTCTGTTCCCAGGAAATTTTTGAAAAACTTCATTGCTTCATTAGCAATCTTAGCTAGCCTATATATTTTCCCCATATTCATTTTTTATGGAAGTGTTTTTGTTAATATTTCTTCTTGTTGATGCTGTATTGAAGAAAAAATTTGTGCATCTATCCCCATTCTTGATTCAATTGATCCTAGCTCGCTATTACAATAAGGAACAATGATTATCCACTACTTTGAGGTAGTTCCGAGTAGCTTCCCTCCTCTTATTAGCAAGATTCCAATAACTTGGAGTAGTTTCCAATGAGATTTGAATAAAGGAAAGCCTACTTCTTACCTCTTCTATCTTTTTTTTTTGGTATTTTACCCCCTTCTAATATTTAACAACTTCAATTCGTACTTAATAGCCTTAAGCTTTTTCAAACAAATAAACTACTTTGTACTAGAAGCCTCAAACTCTAAGCCCTTAGAAATGGCATCTTGAAAGACCACCACATTAACCAAAAAGTTATTAAACTTGAAAGGGTTCTTAAACACTAACCTTTTTAAATAAATTATTCACATTGGTAGGAGTATGATCTGAGATACCAAGATCTAAAAAAATAGCATTGCTCTCTAAAAAGGTGTTTAATCAATACACATTCACCAAGGCTCTGTCTAGCCTTTTCCAAATGAACCACTTTGAACTTTGTTTGTTGCTCTATGTGAACCTATAGCCTTCATATTTTAAATCAGTTAGTTCCACATCCTTATTGCAATCAAATAGGTATGGGTTGTAGTTGAGTAAGTTACAATTCCCTTCTACCTATGACCTATAAAGAGTGGTATTGAAGTCACCATTGATTATCCAGGGACCTCTAATTGATGCTTTTATTCTTCTCAATGAACTCCATAAAAAAATCTTTGGAAAACTGTATTGAAACCATAAACAAAAGTAGCCAAAGCTATAGATCCTTCCAATTTGAAAATCAGTTTTGTATGGATGAAATGCTCACTAGTTTCCAATGCTTCCACCTCTAGTAATTTCCCATCATACACAATAGTAATTCTTCCATACCTATGGTAATGATGGTTTGTTAGCATATTCCATTTACTAAAAAAACAACTCAATTTATTCAGATTTTCTAATATGATTTAGGTTTCCAATAGACAAAATAACATAGGCTTCTCATTTGGAACAAAATCCCTTACAACATTTAGCTTCAAAGGGCTATTTATTCCTTTTACATTCCACACTATTATAGTCATGTGACAATGCTTTTTCCTTTTGAGCCCTTCCTTCTGCTCCTATTGCTCTTTCTGGATATCACTTTTTCAAATGACTCCTCTTGATTGTCCCCTTTTCTCTGGTCTTCCTTCTGCTATAAATAATCTACTTGTTGATGATCTTCATTTTACTGTAAACAAGCTAAAATTCTTCATTCTGCACACTTCCATTCTCTTTATTGCAATCCCTATTCATCTTCTCCATTTTTTCATTACCTATAGCTTTCCCTATTAAATTTCCTGCTTCCATCTTCATATGTTGATCTTCCAATGGTTCTACAGGTCTTCAATGTCATCATTTTGCTCACTCTCATTTTTATTTATTAGTGTTCTATTAACCTTTTCCAAGCTCCCCATGCCCTTTGGATTCCTTGTTATATTTCTTGTTTCTATCACCTCTTTGTTCACATCTATATTGTCTTCCTCCAATCCCATCAACTCCTAATAGTCTCCCTCACGAAAACATTCCCTATTGGTTTCCACCCTTTGCCATTTGTTTTAGGGAAGGTTTCCTTTGATAATTAACCAATAATTTGTTTTTTTAGAGAATTCCCATATGCCAACCTTAGTATAGGAATGTTATTTTTCATTTCCTTTGAAATGTCCATACTCACATGTAATCTAGCAAAGCTTACTCGTTTCCTCAAAGCATTATTTTCATCTATGCAAATTGGCTTTCTTATAGGTTGCATTATGTTTTAGTGGGTAATTAAGTATGTTTTTAGTTGTCAATTAGATGATTTGTGCATGTTAAGGTTTAGAATTATGTTAATGTGATTACGTGTTTGTTTGTTTTAAGTGTTATATGGTTTAAAATAGGATATCGGGCTTTAATTTTGTGTGTTTGAGGTATTTTGATAAGTTTTTTAGTGTTTGAGATGAGGTAAAGAAGACCAGAAAAGATTTGGAGAAAGCTCAGAAAAGGAGCAAAGGCCATGATTGTGACAGACCAGTCACAATCGTGAAATAAGCAACCCAACATAGGCCACGATCATGACTCATTGGCCACGATTGTGATAGAAACCAAATTTTAAGTGTCACAATCGTGTCTCATTGGCCACAATCGTGACAGGCACGATGACAAACACAGGGGCTACTTTCAAACTTAACTTTTTGAGGTTATTTCGGATATTTGGGCCCAGGTAAAACCTAGTCTTTACCCTAAAAAGCTGTAGGATTATAAAAGACAAAATAATGACCTAATCTAAGAGAGCCTCCATTTGCTACAATTGGAGAAGCTAAGGAAGAGGAGAGAAGAAGGGAGAGGAGGAGAGAAGAACGGAGAAAAGGAGAGAGGAGAAGGAGTTACTACTGCTGTCATCACTCCCAGTCCTCTTTAAGTTATTCCTCTCATTCCATAATGTTATTTCTTTCTTTTGATTTATAAGATGGATATGATGATGATGAACTTGGGTTTAAGGAAGTTCTAAACTCTTTCTTGGATTTATTCTTGAATCAATGTTAATTTGATTGCTTTTGATGTTAATGAGTTGGGTATTGTGATTGTTTGTTGTATTTGCATGCTTTGGTAATAAATTGAGAGAGTGAACTGATAGAAAAATGATTAGATTGGGTAATGAGAGTTAAAAAATCAAATAGATCAGACAAACAATCAAATTGGTAATTTATACGAAGAGAGATCTTCTGTGAGGAATCAATTATCTATTGGAGTGGTTAAGATCTAATTGGATGTATAGGCTATTCGCTAATTGAGAGATTGAAAATTCCTTAATTCGATTCAATTAGAGTTTATAATTTATGTTTAAACGATTATAACGCACGAGATAGTAATCCACCCTTTGGAATTCTAGGACCGATACCGAATTAACTCAAAAGTGATCAACTTAGTATTAGAAGATAGGATAAATCCCCTTATCTTATAATTGGATAATCTTCCTTATGTGAATTTTCAATTGTTTAGTTGTGCTCAATTTTGATTTCTTTGCGTGTTAATTTTACAATTTCACTTTTAATCAATCCATATTCAATTGCTTAATTTTTTGCTCATTTTTATTTGCATTTTAATTTCACTTTCAGGCCTTAGACAAATTAGGATTCAATTAGTTCACTAATTCCTCATGAGATCGACACCTCATTTACTATGCTACGAACCGTGTGCTTGTAGAATATTGAGGGTTTTATAAGATTAAAACTTGCTTAATAACTTTTTGACGCCTTTGCTGGGGAATTAGTTATGATTAGTTGAATTCTTTTAGTTTAAGGAAATTTCACCTTTCTTGTGTTCGTGCAGTTGTATGAACGTAAGAGTTGCTCAAAGTTCAAGTAGGAACACTAAAACATTAGAACTTGACATTGCCTATTTAGAGCGAGCAATTCGAAGATTAAGACGGGAAGAAGAAATAGAAGAACCAATGGCAGACGAATTCAATCAAAAAGGAAATCAAGGAAACTAACTGTGAACTTTTATGGATTTCATGAGACCGGGGTTCAACGCTATGAATCAAGGCATAACTTGACCACCGGTACAAGCACCCTCATTTGAGATTAAGCCAGCCTTGCTAAATATGCTGAAAACAAATGTGCAATTCTACGAATTGACTAATAAGGATCTTAACACTAATATAGTTAACTTTATGGAAATATGAGATACTTTTGGTTCTCATGGGATGTCGGAAAATGCCGTTAGGATAAGGCTCTTTCTTTTACGTTAACGAACAGAGCCAAGGCATGGTATCATTCCATAACCCCTGCAAATGTCACAACTTGGGAGCAACTGGTGCGTGCATTCCTGGATAAGTACTTCCCTTTCACGAAGACTACAAAATTGATAAAGGAAATCACAAATTTCAAACAAAGAGATGGGGAATCACTTTATGAGGCTTGAGAACGATATAAGAATTTGCAAAGGGGGTGCTCACACTATAACCTACTAAAGGAATTCCTGTTGCAAACCTTCTATAATGGCATTAACCCATCCATACTAGGAACTATAGATGCGGCATATGTGGATCTATAATGAAGAAGACGATTGATGAAGCAGAGGAATTGTTAGACGAAGTGGCAAGTAATAGTTGTGTAACATCCCATCACTTGTGGGAGGCTAGAATAGTAAATATGAGTGATTAATGAGAGCTTAAAAATGCATTTTTCCATGCTCATGCGTAATATGTCATACTTATACACATGAATAGTGAAAGTTTTGCACATGAAAATAATTGTACATGCATTCATGAATGATTCCGGGTATAATTGAATTAAATTGGGATTTTTGGAAATTTAGTGAATTTTCAATTTATCTATATTGAAAATTTTATTGGTTAGTAGGCTTGTGATAATTGTGAATTTCGGTGAATTTAGGAATAAATTTCGGAGAAAAATTATAGAAAATAGGGGAAAAGAAATTAAAGAAGATTTGGAGATAGTAGGATTGTAAAGATAGAATTAATGGAGTTAGTTTCAAAAGAAACTTAGTTAGAGTTGGACCTTAGGAAAAGTGACAAGTGTAAAGTTGCCTTTATTATTTGTCAAAGTAAGTTTGAGTTATCCGAGACTTAAAAAGGGGTTTGTTCTTTTCCTAAGTTCTTTCCTCGTTATCATCTTCTCCAAATTTCTTCCCATACATAGAGTTTTCCATCAAAACTCCTTTTGAGAGTTAACTTTGTTTTTTTTATATCCCTCACCACTTCCTCCACTGCTAAGTGTTTCTTCTGCCTTAAGAAAAAAGAACCAGAAGTTGGTTAGCGTTCACAGTGGTTTACGTATTTTGTATGGAGTTAGGGCTTGAAGATAGTTGAAGCCTTTGGAATCTTCAACAAGTAAGTAGTGAATAAAGTTTTTAGAGTTGTGGGTTTTTGAAATAAAGTTGATGAATTTATTGTCAGTGCATGATCATGGAATTTACGTACATTTATATTCTTGAACACTGTGTTAAGGGGATTAAAATTATGGATATGGTGTTATTTGGTTTTGATGGATTGTTAGTGATTAGATGTGTGTAAATGGTTTTTGGAGTTGAAGTAGCATTGAAATGGTGTATAGGGTTAGTGTAGAAGATTAAAGTTTGGAAAGGTGAAACATGCTCTGTTTCTTCACTATGCATATATGTATGAATATATAGATGTTTATACGTGAGTTGATGAAAACTTAGAGTTGTTCAAGAAAAAGATTTTTGAGTTGAGGAGTATAGATAGTATCGTCTTAGGTTGACTTCTATTTTGTCTTAAGTTGACCATCTGTATCGTCTTAGGTTGACTTCTGCTTCATCTTAAGTTGACCATCTGTATCGTCTTAGGTTGACTTTTGCTTCGTCTTAAGTTAACAATCTATATCATCTTAGGTTGACTTCTGCTTCGTCTTAAGTTGACCATCTATATCGTCTGTAGAGAAGTATTGTCTGTGATGACATCACATCGTTTGTGATGGCGTCATGTCATCTGTAGAGACGTATTGTCTGTGTTCACATCATATTGTCTATAGAGATGTATCGTCTGTGATGATGTCATATCATCTTAAGTTGACTTTGATTCGTCTTAAGTTGACTCTGATTCGTCTGCCTTGTTGCTTCGTTTGCTTTTTTCTATCATCTTCTTTTTTACTTTGTCTATTTTTTGCTTCGTCTGCTTTTGGCTTCGTCTTCTTTCTGCTTCGCCTGCTCTTTGCTATCTTCTGCTCTTTGCTATCGTCTACTCTTTCTTTCGTCTACTCTTTGCTATCGTCTGCTTTTTGCTTCATCTGCTTTCTGCTTCGTCTGCTTTTTGATTCGTCTACTTTTTGGCATTCGTCTGCTTCTCTCATTCGTCTGCTATCTACTTCGTCTTATGTGGACAGAACCTTCGTTGATTCTTTCAGCCCTAACTTTATCGTACGACCTCCAAGTGACTGGATTTTTGAAGCATTGGATTCATAACACATTTCTCTATCTCTCTATAGAAATTATAGCTTTTGGTTTTGACTCAAAAAAGATTAATCTAATCAAAGTAAGGGTATCGGTTGGAATGAACTGGATATTTTACTAAACATGTTCTTGTATTTTGATGATATGTTGATCTGTAGGATTCCAAATGAGATGATTTTTAATTTGTAGTAAACTAGAAATATAGGCCTACAAATTGTCTCAAGAAGTCGAATTATGATTCAGTCTCTAAGATGTTCAATTTCTGGATGGAAGTTGTACATAGTAAACTCTTTCTGAATAAGAACAGTCCGAAAATGTTTGAGCTATATCTTCCTAATTACTAAACCAAATTGAGTGATTTTGGGGTCAATGGAATCATAAGACATAGAGGAACACTTTTCTAGAAGAGAGTATGACCAAATTACCTCATTTTCATCTTCTAATTAAACATGAACAGCAGACCCGAATAGGATGTCTTGGAAAGATCTGAAGTGATTCAATGAGAAAAGAGTAGAGATTTTAATGATTTTAGTGAGGCATAAACCTAAGTATAAATTTTACTAGATGAGTTCTGGATATGAGAATGATATTATGATGGGAATTGATGGAAGATACCCGGGATTGTCATGAACATGCATTGTATACATTTCATTTCATTCATATGCATTATTAAACACTTATGATTGTACAAATTGTGATATTTGTGTATGTTGTTTGATATAGAGGAGCAATTGGAACGTCAACCTCCAGATATTGCCGGTCCATCCAGGCAATAGCATATTGAAGGGTACTGTGAGTTAACCTAGATGATTTCCTAGGATTGATTTGTTTTGAATTGATTTGATTTATTGAACTTCCATATTACTGAATTGTTTGTGAATTGTTTCTGAATTACGGACTTGAAGTCTAAGGAGTTTAATAGTTGGGCATGTATTGGAAGTGCTTTGATTTGATATGAATTTCTGGATGACATTTGATTTTCAACGAAAGTTGAATGCCGGACTTAGGTCCGATGATTATGAGCTTTGTTTGAGCATCATATGTGATTGTGATATATGACATATATGTATTTGATGCATTTCATAAAATGCATGTTCAGATAAAGGCGTTGTGACTTGAGTTGCCAGTATGAAGTGCTTCCACGTAGAGCTTTGCTCCGTGATTTCTGATTCTGTACGTAGAGCTATGCTCCGGGATTCTGTCCTGACTGAGCCCTATGGGCCAGTATTTGTATAAGTTTGTGATAGGCACTCGATCACAACAATAAGAACGAATGTGAGTCTCATGCATATAGCATTCATATAAGATTGAAATTCATGAATGTGTTTGTAAAGCTGTATTGAATGACTATATGATATGCCCTGTTATGTGAGTATCTGAATAATAAATGTATGTTTAGAATGACTGATTGTGTGATATATGATGTGTGTATGTGATCCGGTGAAATCATCAATGATGGTTTACTCATTGAGTTCGCAAGACTCATTAAAAATTACAATGTGGCTTTTCAGGTAAGAGACAGTCAGGTAAGAGACAAGAGACCTATTGCTTTAGACAGGACTAAAAGGCTCCTTTGGATTTCGTTATGGCTCAAAGGACGGTCATCTGGGATAATTGCGTGACTTACCACATCGCAAAATCTCATTACACAACCTGATCAAATTACTTTTAACTCACTCTTTTTGATTTATTGTTAAAGTATAAACATGCACAATTATTTTGTATTGAATCAATAAAGAACAAAGTCACAAAAAAACTTTAGAATAAATCCTAATATGAAAATTAGAAACTCATGAATGTAGTAATCATCTAAGAATTCAGTTTATACATCAAGTTTGATAAAAATAACAAAAGGAAAAGAAGAAAAACTAGCTTGAAGCTTGATCTGGAAAACTGGAATTTTGGACGTTCTTCTTGGTCTCCCTTATTTGATCTACTTTCGTAAGATAGTTGTTACCTTTTTCAATGTTTTTAATGGTCTTAAGTAGTATCTTAGGATCTTGGGAGTGTAACTAAGGTTTTTTTCCCCTTTGGTCATTTCCAAAAATGCTCTCAAATCCTCAAAAAGATAGAAAAAGTAGCATTTGAGAAGCCTCTGCCATGATCATGACAATGGAATCATGATCGTGACATGGGAGTCACTATCGTGACCCTAGCCATGCAGCTCCATACATGTCCAATTTGCTTATTCTTCAATCTGATTTCCATCCTAATAAACAAATCAAACACCTCACGAAACATAAAATTAAGATCGTAATCATGTTCTAAATCACACAAACACTTAGAATATAAATAAATACTCATATTAACATAATTTTAAGACCATATATACAATAATCGTCTAATAAACACCTATAAATACCCTAAAATACCTATCAAAACATGGTATAAACTACACGTATCATCGAAGCTTTCCCATTTTGTTGTAGCCATTTCTACATATGATGAAATTATGGTCTTTTATCTAAGTAGAATCCCATTGACATACTAGTCCAACATGCAGTTTCTACTTAAAGGATCTCTATGTAAGGAGAAACCATAACTGACTCCTTAGGAGTAGAGACTTGAGAAACAAAATGAAGTTTTGTGGAGGTGGAGTATTCCCCCACTATCCTATACTCTAAGTTTTGGGGAACACTAGTCCAATAGAGGTTTGAGGAGAGTTAATGATGAGAAGTTTGATTGATTCAACCCTGAAAAGATGAAATTCTTTATTTAGAGAGGAAGGTTTGATGAGGGCAATTCTAGAGTGAGAAGAGTTTGATGGTTTAACTCTAAAAAGGTTGGTGACTTTGTTTACAGAGGAAAGTTTGGAGATGGGAGGTTTATCTAGTCTAGAGTGTGAAGAATTTGCATAAATGATGGATGAGGATGAGTTGGAAAGAGTGAACATACTAGGAATATCCTAGACTGAGGCAATAGTAGCATTGTAGTCAAAAGTTAGGGAACCATAGCTTTAACGGAAAAAGTGCAATATTCTAAAGAGAGACCGGTTACTATTAACTTTAAAAGAAAAGTCATTGGTGGATTTGACTGAGTGAAAAAAAAGAGCGAAAAATTGATTATAAAGAAAAGAGAGCATTTTCTTTCACTTAAATATTTGTTTTCTTTCATTTAGATTCTTAAATCATTTACTATAAAATTCTAACATTAGACATGCCTTAAAAGTAATTTTCTTTTGTACTTTACTTCACATATAAATTATGGAAAATCATTGAATGAAAATTGTGCTTTTTATTAATATACAAATCTGAAAAGAAAACTTTTTCGGTAGATTGAGAAGCGGTAAAATGACAATAGCCTACACAAACCAATAGCTCGTGGAATATGAAAACAAAACTATGCACAACAATGACATCTTGAATCATCTTTGAGTATACCTATGTCAACGATTCAAGTGCATTATGTTGGCTTTTTTGAATTAATTTACTGTTTGTTAGTTGGCAAATGCTTTCACATGTCATGTTTGCTCTAGGTGAACGTTGCCTCTCGTTTAGACCCTCTATGATCTATCGTCACGCGACATAAAAATACAAGGTAATAGATTGCCTCTAATATGGCTTTGATCCTTGCATATGGAGATTATGAAATATGGCATTTGATTTTTCTTTTCAATGAAATTAAAAGACAACGGAATATATAGGTTAACTTGGGCGCATTGATTAATTTATTTCTTTTGGTTAATCAGATTAATCAAAGTTAGAGTATTCACTTTGGGTTTTTATTTCAGGTCTCGTAATAATTAATACTTGAATTCGAAGTCTCTCCATAAATAGAACAAGTCTTGATGTTAGATAGGATTGGTCAATGGTCATCACTGACCAAAAATTACTCCTCTTTGGAAATGAACAGTGGTGTTTCTTTAACTTCTTTATGTGCACGCATATTCTTAAAATTATCTATGCTCATTTATGCTTAAAATTATTTCATTGGAGGTTTGATTAGGTAACATATCCACTAAAATCTGCTCAACAAAATATTTCATGAAAACTTTAATAATCATACGAGACAATACAGTACTTCAAAGAAACCATATTTTTAATGCTGTTGACCTCTTTCCAGACTCAACTCATTTTTCTTAAAAAAACATTATATATAATGCAGATTGTTAGTAGTTGATGTATCCAAATTGACTGTTATGCTGGTATCTAATTAATCTTATGGTTGCAGACAACTTAAGAAATTAGTTAGATACGCAAAAATCCTTCTGGTCAAGCCAAATCTCCCCTTTCACAAAATTTGGCATCAGTTTGAGTTTACATTAACCGAAATTTGTATACATGAAGTCAAAATTCACCTTATTGTATACATGAAGTCAAAATCCTACAAGAACAAGGAAACAAAACTGATTCTAGCAGTAAACATACAGTTTTTGGTGGGTCAAAAAAATTCAAAACTGTATGTTTCCTGCTAGAATCAGTTTTGTTTCCTTGTTCTTGTAGGCACCTTAATTTACTAGCAGCTGGACGTTCTGTTCAATATTGAGTCCTAAATTAGTAAATGGCAATTTTGCAGGTTTTTCTTTTCAGAAACATCCATATAGAGACTGTTCACTTTGAGACGAGCAATTTAAGCTTATCAGATAGTCCATAGTTCTCGATGGGAATCATTACTAAAATGAAGCAGTCAGATGAATATCATGTAGTAGTGCTTTTCAATTATTATGTAATCCTATTAATTTGATTCGTGGAGTTGCTTGTAAGAAAAAGAACGGCTTCTAAGGTTTCCATTTTTGACTAGTTTGTCAGAATTGTGGTAATTGCTGATTATGGGACTTGCACCTCAATCAATGAAACTGGGCATAGAGAGTTAGAGTTAACTACAAGAGAGAGCTACTAACTATTCCTCGCGTGTTTGTCTAACATTTTCTTCGAAGACCCAAATATTACGAGTTGGAGTATTGGTGCTGTTACATAGGCTTTGAATGGTATACTAAAATTCTTAAATATAAGGTTATTGCTTTTTTTTAAGTTAAGTTTATTAAGATTTGAACTTTTATTAGGTAGTTACCATCTAGGTCAAGCTTTAAATGGTTCATTTGGTGAACTTCAACTACATTTAGTGTAAGTTAGATCATAATAAGTTGTTTTGGTCCCTAATTACCACCTAACCTAGGTCAAGCTTAGGCTTTAAATTGTTCAATGGTGAACCTTAGTTGCATGTAAGTTCTATGCCGCAAATGGTCCGTTCAAAGCTTTGTCGGTTTCCAAATTTAATTTCCCAATTGCGAAAATAGGTATGTCCACTAGTAAACAAAAACATGTCTTCATCATTCTGCAGTACTTTGTGCTCCTTCATTTTGTCTTATCCAACCATCTCCAACTCCACAAGCAGACATGGATTTGTCCAACAGACACCTCAACCTCATTTCGTATCATTTAACCTAATCCCCTTGATATATCTCTAATCTATTCCATTTTATATATACCACTCTATAACCCAGGAACAGAGAAATGCAATAACTCTAAATATTGCTTGTAGTTTTTGTCTTTAACCATCACTTCTCCTACGATGAGTACAGTCTCCCAAGTCTATGGAGACCATCCACTCAACCTCCGCCATATAATCCCCCTCGACTTTGACTCTGTCCAGATGCTGCCGGACTCCCACATTTGGCCTAAATTGGACGACATTTTTGAATCATCCGACGACGGGTTATTGATGATACCATCCATCAACTTGACAGACCCTGAAGCCCAGAAGTTAATAACGCATGCATGTGAGACATGGGGTGTGTTCCAGGTCACAGATCACGGGGTTCCATTGAATCTACTGGATGAAGTTGAGTCTCAGGCAAGAAGACTCTTCTCTCTTCCGGCTAGGCAAAAACTGAAGGCCTTAAGATCTAGTGGAGGAGCCACCGGCTATGGCAAAGCTCGCTTATCTCAATTCTTCAACACGTCTATGTGGCATGAAGGTTTTACTATCATCGGTTCTCCTATTGATCACGTTAGAGAACTTTGGCCTCATGATTATCGAAGATTTTGGTAAGTTCATGCACTTCCATGCACGTAGTGCCATGTCAGCAAAGTACTTCATGTTAGGGTTGGCATTCAGTACAACAATTGATAGGTTTTGAGTTCATAAAACGTACGCTTACGTAGAAGCATAGATTCATTGGTCATGGTTCCAGATGCAAAATTGAAATCTTAAGTGGGTTCAAATGCCCTAACAGACAATGGTCTTGTTTCCAGCTACAATACTCTATCCAGTAAGCAATTGGTGAGGGTACTTGGGGAACATTTTCTTTTTTGTTTCACATGTAAGAAACTATCTCCAGATGGTATAAAATAATAATACAAGAAATTCAGAATCGTTAAGTCTTTTGTTCTAATTTAAGAAAAATTGAAGGGTAAAGCTAATTGAAAACACGTTTCTCTAAATTTCAAATGCTGATGGAATGGAAAGGGAAACCATACATCTATTTTCATTTTTTTTCTATGAACGGATCATGAAACTTAGCTTCAAGGTTTTGATCATTAATTATATAGGCGAAGTTAGGTGATCACAGAAACCGTAACCTGTCTTCTCTGCCAATATCTGACTGAATAGTACTTTTCCCTATTTAAATACGTGACAGCGGCGTAATGGAAGATTATCAGAAGAAAATGAAGGAGCTAGCAACCAAACTAATAGGTCTAATTATAAAAAACATGGGCATATCAGCAGAAGAAGTGAAAAGGGTCTTGTACAATATTGAAAGCCCCAGCTCTGCTCTACAGCTTAACTCGTATCCATTCTGTCCAGATCCAGAACGAGCCATGGGTCTAGCACCTCACACAGACACTTCTCTCTTGACCATTCTCCACCAGAGCAGCGCCTGCGGTCTACAGACATTAAAAGAGGCGTTGGGTGGGTTCTAGTCCGTCCTACAAGAGGAGCACTAGTAGTGAACATTGGCGATTTCTTACATATAATCTCAAATGCTCGCTTTCCCAGTGTTCTTCATCGTGTGATCATGAAAGAGCCCCGACACCGGTTGTCTGTGGCGTACTTTTATTCCCCGCCGACGGATTTCATCCTCACTCCGTTGGTTTTCAGTTCCGATGACGAACAAGTTCCACAATATCGTGATGTGTCGGTTGCAGAGTATATTGGGATCAAAGCCAAGAATCTTGGAAAAGCACTTTCTTTCATTAAACTCTGAAGAATGAAGCGACGACAACAGGGTACAGTAGCATGTAGGTGATCAATGGTTCTTTCTGTTGGTAAAATGTTGTTGCAACGTAGTCAGCAAAAATAGGCATGCTTTAAGTATAGTTTCTAGCTAGTGAAGTGATATGTCAATCAAGAAGGAAACTGGGGCAATGATAGTGAATAAAGCACTAGGAAGTTAATTAACTTTTCTTGAATTACTTCCCTTGTATGGGTTGCTATGTGTATATATTTTGTTCAAAGTTAACATGTTGATCGTTTTGGTCTAACAAGAAGGATTGTACATGTATAGTCAGGGTTTTTAAACCCGGACCGCCGATCCGGTCCGTTCGGTGACCGGTCGGTAGTTCGGTCCGGTTAAGCTCCCAAAACCGGTCTTCAATTGGACCGGTGTGAACCGGTCAAAACTGGTCAATTTGACCGGTCGGACCGGTCAGACAATTATTTTTTTTTTATTTTTTTATTTTTTAAATATTTTTAATATTATATATAATTAAATATAATTATTGCATAATTATTACGTCACACCGGTTCAACCGGTGGTTGAATCGATCGAACCGGTCAAACCGGTGATCAGTAAGGCCACCGATTCGATAACCGGTCCGATTTTAAGAACCTTGTGTATAGTAATCAAATATACATAAGCCCCAATAGTGTTCGAGAACTGAATTCGTCTTATTACTCTATACAAGTCGACTGGAGCCTTCGTTAACATTAAAATGTTTAAAATATTTTATCAAAGGAATTTAACTTTATTTGCAAAAGATGCATGCCATACTAACCCTACCATCGAATCCTGCCGAGTCGATATATAAAATCACTATATATTCAAAATGACAGATCTAGTACTTGTCATCTTATGTCCACCCAGAGGCTGGTTAGACCTAGATTAGTCCATATGTAACCCTTAGTATATGATAGTGTGTTAGCAACTACAATGCTTGAGGATAAATAGGCAAAAAGAAATCATTAGCAGAGCTAGAGTAATATGTGATCTCAGATTCAATGACAATTTTCCCGAGGAGAAATTATGCGTACGAAGCATAATTGTAACTACTGCTTTGTTTGCTTACTCATATTTATCGACAATGTCTTATGCTTGCAAGGAATACATAGTTCTCTAAATCCTTTTCTTTTCCTTGTGGATTAATCTACAAATCCTTTTATAAAAGATTCGAAATTAAATAGTTCTCGTAAAATACGTCCACTAAATAAAAGATATGGAGGGACTTTGTATGTTATCATGTTTAGGTAGGATAATAGCTATTAATCATTGCATGCATACATCTTTTTAGAACCTCGATGTTCCTAATGCACCGACTAATTGATTGGTATTTCATATCTATCTTGACTAATAATAACAACTGAGCTATATAATTTTAATTCATAAAAGATAATCCAAGTAATTCTATCGATAATCTGATCTGATGGAAGCAAATTAAAGGTAGGGTCCCTGACACTATGACAATTTTGTAGTTATCAATAAAAACAAAGAGTTAAATCTAATCTACGAATTTAATTTTCTAAATGTGGGGAAAAGCTAATATTGTTAATGGAATTGAAGCAATCATGCAAGAGATTGAATTGTCTTCTTTAGGTCTAGAAAACAGAAGCAATCACGGAAGCGTGTATTAAGAGACAGTTGGTGCCTGTTTAATGGCCCTAATTTTTTTTTTTGGGTTTTGCACGGGATATCTTAGGAAGATACCTTTAAGCTATTCACACTCAGACTAATGCTTACTCGAATCCGGTAGGTCTCTTGCAAGAGGCAAAATTTTGGCCCCAAATTTTAAATGGCTGTATATATGAAAGCGGTTCAAACTCAAAATCTAACTTAAGCCAGAAGAGTCCCTTACCAATTCAACTACATCTTCAGTTTTAATGGCCCTACTTTAACTAAGAACAAAAGGATTCAAAAAAGTCAAATTAGAATTGTCTTCATGACCCACTGTAACCAGCATTGTCGATGATTGAGAAAAGGATGGGCTTCCTGCAATGTACAAAGACAAACAGAAGACATTTAAAAGTATCAAAGATTACGATCGAATTAATCATATGGTTCCTTTTTCTCATTGAAAGCCGTACTTTTTATATTTTAATGCGACCCATATCCAAGCCGAATCGAGATAAAAACATGTATTTTCTATCCCTTGATATCCTGCTTGTAAGACGATCTTCTTTTACTAATTTATGTTTGGTTATTATGTGGACTTTTCACATATTAAAGTGGTTTGCACTTGCGAAAAATCCCTTTTGTCCACCTTGTTAATAAACACTTTACAATGGAAATTAGTATCTGAAACAATTGTTCAGTATCTCATAGGTAAATTTTATTTTGTCTCCGCTGTAATGGTGATTATTTTGAGAAGATACCCTTTCCCTCCACCTGAGAGATTCATCAAGATTTGACCTCTTGCTTTTCCTTTTTTAACTATTGACGCAATTCCCGAGTGATAATTAATTTTATTAAAATTGGGACACTTTGGACATATTCATGTCTAGTGAATTTCTGTAAGTATGAAGGCAATACGAGTAGGTATAATTATATATATATCGTGTAAGGCGACACATAGTACTGTACTAATTTCAAATTTGGAGTTATGGAAACGGACAACTCAAGGAGTTGCTACTGGGCAGGGCAGTCATGTCTCCGATAGAATAAGTCCAAAGAACAAGTGCACAAGAATCTTGGTAGCTCAACCTACGATTTGAATTTGGCTTCTGGACATGACAATATATCTAGCCTAATTTTGTTCTTATCGTCAAAGCTGAATGCGAGGCCTCTGGATTCGTAGCTTTGTCATTACAATGGAAACAGATGCTGCTTGTAGTGATAATCTAAAGTCCTTTGTAAGAAAAATTATCTCAATTTAAAGATAAACAATAGAATCTTTCAAATATATAAATTACTAATCAAATTAAATCGCTTATCTAAATTTGGCTTTGAATCCACCAGCCCCACAACAAGGTAGCCTTTTGGCTACTTTTTTTTTTCATTACGTCTTAGAAATTGTGTAGCTAAAAGTAAACATTTGGTTACGATTTTGTAATTTTGCTAAAAATAAATATTTGGTGACGATTTTGAAAATTGTCTCCAAAAGGTAAGCATTTGGTGACGCTTTATTAAAATTGTCATAATTTGATAAACCTTTGGCGACGATTCCTTAGTTAACCATTTTGCAACGATTTTCAGAAATTGTCGCCAAAGGTTGATTTATAGTTTTATTTCATATAGATTGCTTTACTTTTCAAAAGATTTTATAAAATTGTTGCCAGCTTTAGTGACGATTTTCAAAATCGTCGCATATAAGATATCACCAAAAATTAGGAGGGACCGTAAGCAAGAAAGGACGCTTAAAGAAAAATCCCTAAAAGCAAAAGATCATTTATCTCTCAGCCTCTACTGTAAGGTTCCGATCATGCATCTCATGCATAATATATATCAAATATACGCCAAAAAAAAAATAAAACCTCAAAAACTAGATCTACTCATGCATATAGATATATAAAACGAAAACATAAAATGTAAGATGATTACATACCTTTCCGACGATCTCCTACGTTCTTCAATCTTTTCAGCGTTGAGTTGCCATAAACCACAACGATCAATGTAGACTGTCTCTAGTGAAAGTTCACATGAAGATAAAAGGATGAAACCTCACTTGGAGATGGCTAGAATTCTTTCTTTGTGCTAGCAAAGACAATAACTCTTGTGAGAGTTAAAGAAAAAAAGTGTGTAAGAAAGAAACTTTCTTTTACTTGTGTCTTACACAAGATGCACGAAAATGATAATTATTTTTTGCCCTCTTTGGCCTCCCATAACCCCCATCATTAATGGGAAGTTATAGGAAGTTAATGGTCATAAATAGCATCCATTAATAGAAGTTATGAAAAGTTAATGACTATGAATAACATGCATTAATGGAAATTTTGGGAAGCTAATGACTAAATTGGCAGCCAACAATACTTGTTTCTAATCCATTCCATGCAATGTTTTCTATCACGATCATATCGCGATACAATCTCGAAACAATTTATCATATCTTGAATCACCATTCCAGACCATTTTACTCATCCTTCGGATCTCCTATGCGTGTTACCCATTAGGTTCCTAGTTATGTTGGTCACTTGAATTAACACTTAATTCAAGTAAGTCAAGAGCGGTATCTAGCAACAAGTCATGATCTCCAATTGACAGGAAAGTCAATGGTTTGATTATAAACCCTTCTATAAGCAATGTTGCCATGTAATTCGTCCTTTCACCATCTATACTCCATTTGGTTCAGAGTATGGTCAAAGTGTCAATTCCCATTAGATTCACTACGTCACATCTAGTCCAAGTGATATTAGATCTTATCTTGAGGATCTCATTACTCTATGTATCATTGAAGGCTCTCTTCATGACACATATCTTCTATATCATTGACATTGGAATAGAATATCCATATTGTGGTACCCTACTCCCATTAGTCATTTGTGCCCCTACGTCCTTCCAACATTCATGCACATGCCCAACGGAAACAGTGCACCAACTACATCACTTTCACTTACTCATGGCATCATAAATAAAAACAGAAGAATTATTATGGCTAAAACTCAAATTCTTCATTTCATTTCTTAAACAATATGTACACTGCAGCTTTACAAAACATGCATATATGTACATTATCAAAAACTAATTAGAGTTTAGATCTCTGTATACAGAACATGCTACACGTTGGATCGGAAAAAGAAAGCATGCTATATTTGAAGAATTGGTAGATTTCAAAACTTTTTAGAAATCGTATTTACAGCGGAAGCAACATATCCAAATCATCATGTCAATCCATACATGATATGGTATAAGGATAATAATAAACATAAACAAGATGAAGAGTATTATCGACTCCTTTGCTACAGCTTTAATTCCTCGTTGCGCTATCCTCTCCTTCTTCTTGTGTCCAAAACCTTTGCTTTTGAATCTTTTCCTTTAGCAATCTATCTTCTCTTTGTTGTTGTATCCTTAACCAATTTGATTTACCTCTTGTTCTTCTAGGACAACTAGGTTAACAAAATTCTTTGGTGGGAAAGGAGAAGAAATATTTGGAGGAGATTTTCTTAGAAGAAAAATGAACCAAAAATGAGACTCTTCTCTTGGTAATTTTGGTTCACTCATGCATTAAAGGAGGGAGAGAGTCAAACCATGCAAGAACCCTTTCTTACACACTCAATTTCGGTTATGCATGGAATGGAAGAAG